>JAJGRW010001098.1:170261-225654 GCA_025461045.1 Carex parvula | reverse complement strand
ATTTATAACTTTTGTCGTACTTTGACTTTTGTATTGATATTTTAAACTAATAATATTCAATAAAAACTAAACAGACACGAATAAGTATGTTGATTTAAAATAAAATTTAAGTATGACCTTTTATGTATAAATTATGTTTAGTATAATATGATATTAGACATTTTTCTTGTAAAAATACAAATTCAGAATCTATCTCCAACTAGTCTGTAAAGTTTTAGAAAAAAAAACAAATGCATGCAATTGAATCTTTGTAAGATGCATTTTGAATGTAACATTTTTGTGAGAAATATTGGTGTTGGTGGTAATTATAGGCCAATTTGTTTCAAAAAAAAAAAAAAAATGATCTTTCTATAAAAAAATAAAATGGGTGAGGTAATGACCCGCTACAAGAATTGAAATGGAAAAAGGAAACAAAGGTAGAGAAGCAGTTAGATTCCCATCCCTGCTAAATTTCAGCACGTCTCATTGACATTTGCAATTTTTTATTTGTTATTTTTTTAATTCCATTCCTTTCTTCCAGCTCTCTCTCTCTCTCCTCTTTTTATTCTTCTATGATTAACCGACCACAAATATAATGCCACCGACATGTTCAAAGATTTTTTATGGCTACCAACTATGCAACTCTTCATGTCGTGTTTTTTCAAGATTCACAAATAATTCATTTTTTTGTGATGGCGAACTGATCACTGAATTATTCGGTTGACCGAATTTTGATCGAATTATTAGCGAATAATTCACGAATTTTATGAATTTTTTCCGAATTTTACGAAATATTCACAATTTTTTTCCAATTTTTTGTCCTCCTTGTGGAACCGAGATCTCTAGTCCGGTAATTCTGAACCATTCCTAAATTATACTTGAATTATTTCTGAATCACGAATTTTTAACTTCGCCGAACCAAACCCTAATAATTATTTGTCACTATGCTTTATATGGGAAGACTTTCTTCATTTCTTGCGTTTGCACTCTGCACATATTTACATGTATTTAAAATAAATATAAAATATGATATGTTATTTGAACATTTCTCTTTTCAATGTTTATAACTTTTTTAATTGTTATATCATATTAGTATTTTTAAGAAAATAAAGATAGATTCAAGCTTTTTAAATTTTAAGATCCTCAAGAGATCTTTCAGTCGGATTGCAAACCAACAATCTCTGACTCATATATGTCTTAGTTATTAGATCAAATGTTGATTCTCATTATATCATATAAGTACCTATTGTCAAGTATTTACATAATTTTTTTATGATAATTACAATTGTTAAATAACCTAAAAAAATTACAAATGTGGAAATTGTCAAAATTACCCAATTTCTTTTCCAAAAGGAAAAATATCATAGAGTTAGTGAGGATAAAAATGAAATTTAAATTATCACACAACTACTTTTGCCAACATTTAGAATACTTATTATTTTTACTTGTTACATTAAAAAAAAATGGTATGATAAGGTACACGGGCCTATTCGGCTACACTCTCATTTTTACTGTTCACGTGGGAAAAAAATTTACTCAGACTGAATTTTTTTTTCCCACGTTAACAGTAAAAATCAGTTCAAAATTTTTCTATTCCTGTGCTCATTTCCCTGCCCATGTGTCTGCCGAACAGGCCTACATGTGTTGACACACCTAATTATTCTATTTGAATAATTATTGAGCCACACACATATATATCACTAAAGAAACAAAATTAATTAATGTTAAACAGAATTTATGACAACCTTTCCATTATTGGCCAGACCGACTAATCAAAAGAAGATAGCAACACCCACTATGATTTTATTTTCCACAAATATAAATATTAAATTAAAAAAAAAAAACACCCCCACCTTCCCTTGATTGGGTGACATGGTGGACCCACAAGACATTACCTCAATAGGTCGGTATTTGTTTTTATCAATTCTTTTTTTTAGTAATTGGAATATTATTTTGTCAATAAAAAAATTAAATTAATGTATTTATATATATATTCCAATGAGGAATTCTAGAAATATTAAGATTCTTTTAATTCTCATCTATTCTAGCAATGTTTTGTTTTTTGTTTTTTCAAATTTTGAATTTTTTGGGAGATGGTTGTAGAAATGGATTAAATATAAAAATCATTTCCTTTTCAAAATTTTCTATGAGATTTTAAATAACTAAGCCTTTAGTGCATAAAAAAAAATGTTCAATCATATATGTTATTTAAGAATAAATTTTTGAATACTAAAATTAAAAATTGCCTGATTTTGGGTTATATATTTCTACATTTGTATAAATATATGATCTATAATTAACCTTATTAATTTTAACTATTACGATTTTTTCACAATTTTACGCATTACGGAAGGATACGTTCGAACTTATTAATCTCCACATGGTTAATTTAATTTGAAAAAAAAAATCAAAAAAATTTTAAATTTGAAAATTAACAATAATAATTAAACATGATACATAATTTAATGGAGAAGTACATAAATATACTGAATTTTTTTATCAGAGAACAAGATGCTCAATTTTTTTTTTTTTGAGAAGTACAACAAAGAAACTTGAATCCAATTATTCAAACTTAGACAAGTACAAAAGAGAAGCATGAAAAGCATCTAAAAAGAAACAAACAAACAAGTAAAAAGTTGCTTTTTTTTTTTTTTTCTCAAATGGAATTATAATGACATGCAAAGGTTACACCAACAACACACTTCTCTGACATCTAAAGGGACCCCAAAATTCCATTTATTTGCCCCATGTTCTCTCTTTCTCTCTCCTTCCTTCCTGTCTCTCTAACAATAACACCTCAAGTTCTTTTACTCAACCAACTACCTCTACTCTCTCTCTCTCTCTCTCTCTCTCTCTCTCTACTTCCTTCTTATCCTAACAAACATAAACCAAAAGATAAAAAGAAAATGACATGTAAAGTACACATGACACCAAGTTACAAACAAAAACCAAGCCAAAATAGTAACTAGCTATTATCCATGAAATGAAATTCTTGGCTAGGCTTAGTCCACCACTACCTCCCTCATACACCAATCTAAAATCACACCACTGTTACATTAACCATCTCTTAAATCCAATTTTTATTTTCATACCATCCTCTCAAAAACAATAAACAGAATTGATAGGTTTTCGTAAAACTTCTACGAAATCGCAAATTTAATCTGCGCTATGCCATTTAGGAAGAAATAGGCAGAAACTAACTGCAATTTAATATGCTTCTCTAGTAAAAATAGAATTATTACAGAAACTCTGTCAATTCTGTTTATTGTTTTTGATAAATAAAATGGTAAGAAAAAAATAACCAAGAACTAAGAAGAACACAAGTAGAGAAGAGAACACATACTGAATTTTTGCTGATTTGAGATTTGAACACCAATTCTGGGTCTATCAATCTAACAGTAGACCAAGCCTAACCAAGAATTTGTTTCTCTTTACAATCAATTAATTCTCTTTTTTTTCTTGAATTTTTATTTTTGCACTCACTACTACTCCAAATCCGAACTATCCGGGCTTGGCGCTTGGTTCAGATCCGGGTTCCGGTTTCTAACCCGAATCCGATTCTGATCTCTCTCTCTCTCTTCCCCTTGCTGTACCTGAATCCGATTCTCATCTCTCCTCGCCTCTATCCCGGCTGCATGCATCGCATCTACTCTGGCCCCCACCTCAGTCGCCTTCTTCCTAATCAACGCTGCCGACAAACCCTCACCCGAAACCGAACCCGGATCCGTTATCAACTCGGGTTCTATCTCTTCAGGGAAATTGAGGCGTGCTGATCTACCTCTTAAGTAGAACACAGCCGTGTCGTAAGCTCTTGCTGCTGCAACAGGAGATGCGTAGGAACCTAACCAGATACGGGTACGCTTGTTGGGTTCGCGGATCTCAGCTACCCACTTGCCCCACTTCCTCATCCTGACACCTCTGTAGTGTCGGGAGGTGGTGGCTTCAGGTGGTGGAGGTGGTGGAGGAGGAGTTCCAGTGGTGGGTTGCTCTTGTATTGGAGAGCAACACGCTTCTCTTCCTTCTCTTCCTCTCTCCATAGTTTTTGTTTTTGTTTTTTTTTTGTTTCTGTTGGTCTCTGTTTAGGGTTTGGGTTTTTATTAGGAGGTGGTGACAGGTCAGCAGGTGAGGTTAGGATAAAATCATTAATCATAGAGAGGAATAGTGAATACTTTGTATTTGGTTCATATGAAAAAACAGAAATATATTATATAATAATGGCAATGGTGAAATTAATAAAAAAAATGATATTTGGTTTGTAAGTTCTACTCTGCGTCCCCAACTATTTACATATTAACATTGTTGTAAATAACGGTATGCGCTAATCGGACAAATAAGGTACCGTCAAACGATTAATCAGAAATAATCGGTCATAATCAGGAATAATTAGCTAATTAGTCAGGAATAATCGGTCATACTAAAATGATTGTTTGTCATTTTGCAATTATAACTATTTTTTGAAATAATTATTAAGTATATGCATATAATAACTGAGATGGACTTTTTGTACAATAAAAGAGTAGGATTAAAATGCACTATAGTTTTTATGCTCCAATTATGTTCTACATTCATTCTTTCATTTTGAGGCCCTGTTCGGCGGCCTGCTAAGGAATAGGAATGGGAATAGGAATAAAAAATTTTGAACTATTTTTTACTGTTCACCGTGGGAAAAAAAAATTCACTCAAGAGTCAATTTTTTTTTCCCACGGCAACAGTGCCGTTGCCGAACGGGCCCTGAAAGTCTGAACAGTCGATCTGAACCGTTCCACATGATCTTAATATTAAAATGTGCTTGGATGCAAAATTTTATATTTTTTAGAATTTTTTTTACTATCTACTATCTTTTTAGATAGGTACAAAATCATCTGAAAACAATGATTTTGTAATTATCTAAAAAAATAGTAAACAAATTCATCACAACCGTGTATACTGAATGAATTATTTGACATGAAAAAAAATATAAATATGCAATATTTTGTGAATATGTTACATTTTGAATTCACAAAAGTCATGAATATGACCAACCATTGTGACAGTTAAAGATCCTAAACTAATTTTGGGAAACCAATCACCTGTGCTGCTGTGGGGGTCAAGTTTTTGGGGCTACGAAAGCGCTCAAAAGGTGTCTTATTTCTAGGAGGAGCTTAAGAAAACGACAGCTTTGCTATCCTACCCCAAGTCAGTGACCCCCCTTGAATATCTTCATAACGACCAACAGTGGCATTCTCTGGTTGGGTAACATCCTTCTTTCCCAAAAGCAACTATATGACACGTCAGTAATTATAGTGGGACCCACTGCACATTAACCCTTGAATTAGGTCGGCGGTTTTTTTAAAAAAAATTTATTGTTAATTATTGACTTTCTGGCAAGGTGTAATTTGGGTGGATTCGGTCTACAAAATACAAATAGTTAATTTTATTTGTTTTGAAAACTGCGAAAGTATGTTATAATTTATAAGTTAGTTTCGGACAAATTCACATGCTCTTAGGTTTTTTTAGCAATAATAATTTGAGGAGAGATCCAATTACGCTATTTTATGGTGACACATCTTGACACTATATGTTTATAAGTCATTTTTGCAATTTCAAAATCTAAACAGTCCATCCGAACTGTTCAATATGATCTTCATATTAAAATGTGCTTGGAGACTAAATTTTACATTTTTTTGGACAATTTTTCTATTTATTTAGAATTTTTGAAAATCGTTGTTTTTCAATGGTCCAAAATTGTCTGAAAACAACAACTTTGTATACATCTTAATAAATACTAAAAAAATTCCAAAAAATGTAAAATTTGGTTTCCAAGCACATTTTAATATGGAAATCATGTTGAACGGTTCGGATTGACTATTTGGACTTTGAAATTTCAAAATGGCTTATAAACATATGGTGTCAAGATATGTCACTATAAAATAATGTAATTGAATCTCTCCTCTAATAATTTTAGTTTCTGTTAGATATAAAACACACCTAATAATTGGCCCCACATCTTAATTTCTGATTATTGTTCGGTCATTGATTATAATTTTAAAAACAATTTTCACAAAGTTTTGGGATTCCAATTTTGCATACATGTTTTTTAAGACAAGTTTACAAAATAAATTCATTTTCCTTGTAAGTGGCATGATTTTACATATAAATTAAATTTGTTGTCAACATAAAAACATTTGGATAATAATTGTGTTTTTTTTAATGATTATATCAATGAGATTGCGGATTGTTCCATAACAAATATAATATGTTCCACAAAATATTTGTTTTCCATCAAACATTCCTGCAAAATGTACAATCTGTGCTGAGTATATGATCTTAGTGGTAGACCAGGTCTATTCAATCTTAATGCCGATTGATTTGTCCAAGGGATCTGTCCTCTACCCACAGTGCCACGTGAACTGCCAAAACTGGGTGCAGTGCACCGACAAGGATGAGGGATAGAAAAAGGCCAGGTGGCGATCTGTAACACGCGATGGCTGCTGATGTACACCTTTCCTCTTCGCCTACGCAATTCCAAGGACAAGTATCGGCAGTATTATTGGGCTTTGAGATTCGTGTCAAGTTAAAAATAACGGTCCAGATCAAGTAATTGTAAAAGATTTCCTATTACGGTAGCGGGGAGGATCTGAATTCCAAGTGTAAGCCCCTCATATTTTCTCACAATTCTAAAATCGTACAATCCTTTTATTTTCTGAAAAATTGTTGTTATGACTTATGAAGACTATAGTCTAATTAATGATAGTGACAATATATCATTTATTTAGTAGTTGTGAATCTAGGATTTTAAGTGGTAAGAACATAACAAATTAGGTTTAAATAGCTAATTAAATTCAAACTCATAGCTAATTAGGTATTTGATAAAAAAATAATACTTTTAACTTCTAATTCTAATTACTAATCAAAATTAAAAAAAATATTCTAATTTTAACTCTAATTACAAATCAGAATCTAGAGGGGACAAATAAAATTCAGGAGGAAGACAAAGTGTGTCCGAACCTAAAGATCTTCAAAAAATATTTAAAATCCACAGAAGAAGAGCAAAGTTGGTTCGAACCTACAGATTTCCATAAAAATTCAAACTTCAGAGGCTGAAATCTTGGAGAGATGGACATTTCCTTTTATTTTCTGAAAAAAATATTGTTATGAAGACTATATATATATAGTCTAATGATAATGACAATATATCATTTATTGACGAGACTCAATAACAAATTGCAAAATGAGTTTGATTGGAACTTTAATTTTAGAGTGAAGTGCATGTCCACATACATGCTTTCTTTAATATTTTTTATTTTCTAATGGAGAATTAATCTATAGGAACAATAATACTACAACGATAAGATCATGTTATGCAATGGGTATTTGTAAAATTGTAATCCACATAAATGGTAATTAAGGATTCATATATGAAATATGATATTCAGAAATTATGTCATAGTTGACAATTATTAAATTCTACATACTTTTCTGTTAAAGCATCTCGACCGTCTAATTACGATTCGAACCAATCCGGTCTCCGAGATAAAACTCACGAGACATCTTTAATATTTGTGTCAACACAAATCAGACTGTCTGAATTCATTCTACATTAACTTAACGAGAACGGAGTAGGTCCGATGGGCATCGGACCTACTTTTAGGTTCAACGAGCACGATGACCGTCCGATCTAATTTAAGATTTGTGCGCCATTTAAACAAATACGCACGAATCTTACAGCAAATTGACGGTGATTAAACCCATCGAACCAGAGTAGGTCCGATGGCCTCAAGTGTAACCTAACATAGTGGGTGTGATAAAATACTGACATGTAAGTAAAGTAAAGATTATGTGGATCAAATTGGTAGATTTATAAAATTTCTAGTTATGTAAAGTTGTGTTTGTTTGTTGGGAAGCGTGAGTTACTAAAAAAAACAGAGGTGAGATGCTCACACCGTTGCTGTCTTATCTTAATTCAACTTTTAATCTACTATCAATAATATTTTAATCTAAGAGCCGTGGTTTAGTTTAACTAGGAATATATATAATGCTTAACAATGATGCCATGAGATGGAGATGGTGAAAGATCCTCTTTAATTCCTCTCTTCTCCAATCCCTATCAAACACATCATGCATCACCCTTCATTTATTACTAATAATAGGTAAGAATTTCATTTATTGCTACTAATAGATAGAGTGAGAAAAATAACACGTTGGAGCTCTGGTACGGAACGGAACGGTTACGAAATGGAACAGTACGTGTATCAGTTATGTGTCGTGATTCACGTGTCGCTTACCGCTATTAGTTCTCAGCAAAAAAGACACGACGCAATACGAATTATGACACAGAACGATACAAAAAACGGTATGAAATGACACGAAGGCACGCGAGATACTGCATGGCACGTATTTTTCAACATTAGTTCTTCATTTTAAAATTGCGAAGAATCGTTTCATATTTTTTAGGAACTTTTCTGAATTTTTTTCAATAAACAATTTTATATTATAAAAAAAATATTTCAATATGATTGAAGATGACTAACGTGACCGGTCACGACACAATTTGATTACGACATAACTATTCGCGTGCCGGAACCATCCCTTGTCATTATGATCACGTCACAATACATGAAAAATTAATTTGGATACGGCACGTGACCGAAGTTATGACGTGCTAGTCACAACATGGCACGACATGATTTTTCGACTCTAATAAATAAATGATTCATGCACTTCAAAAAGTAATGGATATGTCCATTTGTAAAAAACTGGAGGTTGTTAGAACAATTTTAGAATAATGCTTGTGTTCTGGAATTCCACATTCGGCCGCCACGCACATATAAATATTTTTTTATAATGATCTGATCCATAAATTTATCTACACTAATGACCAATATAACTTATTTTTTGCATATATACCCTTTAAGTAGGGTTCTTTTTGAAAAATTAAAAGAAGCAATTAGTATCCCGTCCTAAACAAATTTTTTCATAATTTTCTACATAACAATGAAACATCTTCGGTTTTTTATTTACCTCTAAAGACTTAAATTTATCTTATTTATCATTTAACTTTTACAATTATATTTTTATTTAAATGAAATTCTTCCTTTATAAATGAACATTCCGCAGACCTTTATCTGGGATATTATTTCTCCATTTATAATTACGGGAGATCTCCAGTGGAGTGTGAACTTGTTCCATGTTTGTTGGAAGTCATTTTTTTTTTCATTATTTTTAACGGACATAGAGATATTGGTCTGGTTAGTGTCAAGACTTGAATTACGAAACACACTTGATTGTATATTTGTGTATTTTGTAATTTACATTTACCTATTTATGTTTTAAGTCTGTTAAAAATGAGGTTTGAATTCTGCAGGTAGCAGGAGTGGAGTGTGTGTTGTGGGTGTTGTGTGCATGCCTACGAACTTAGATAAACTATGCGGGTCTGAGAAAACTATACTTAGGCCTTATGTTATAAGTGTATCTTAATTTTTATTTTATTTTTAAATAGGTATGAATAAAAAGATTCTAGACTATTCAAAAATAATGATTTTGTATATATTCCAAAAATCAGTAAAGAAATTGTAAAAAAATATAAAATTTGGTTTCTATGTACATTGGTTCGAATTGACTGTTGAGATTTTGAAAATGCAAATTAATGATATGAGATATGATTGAAGCAAAAAACATCGTACATAATTTTTAATTAGAAGACTTGCATTTTGCAGAAATATTGTACATATTTTTTATTATTTTAATGAAGGATAAAATGGGTACTTCATAAATTTAAAATAAGTTTTAATATAAAAACAATAAAATGGATAAATTTGTGAGTTTTTGATGTTTAGAAGGGTGAATATGATATTATGAAATTTAAAGAGAGAAATATGTAATTTTCAAGTTTTTGAAGGGTATACATGAAATTTCCCCTTTATAAGAAAATTTCCGCAGTTGAATATTATTTCTCCATTTATAAATAAGGGAGATCTCCAGTGGATTGTGAACTTGTTCCCTGTTAATTTGTTGGAAGTTATATATATTTTCATTATTTTTAACGAACATGAGATATTGGTCTGCTTAGTGTCAAGTCTTGAATTACAAAACACACTTGATTGTATATTTGTGTATTTTGTAATTTACATTTACCTATTTATTTTTTATGTCTGTTAAAAATCAGGTTTGCATCCTGCAGGTTGCAGGAAAAGAGTGTGTGTTGTGGGTATTGTGTGCGTGCCTACAGACTTTAATAATAAAAAAATACAATTGGGTTGAGAGTTTGGGAGGTAAGTATAATATTTCAAGAAAGGTAAAAAAAAAAAACTAAAAAAATGATTAGAAGATTCTGCACTATTAAAAAATAATGATTTTGGATATATTCCAAAAATTTGTAAAGAAATTAAAAAAAATATATATAAAATTTGGTTTTCATATTAATATGAAGATCATGTTGAATGGTTCAAATTGACTGTTGAGATTTTGAAAATAAAATTAAAAATGTGAAGTATGATTGAAGAAAAAACAATAAGTCACGTTAACCTTGCTCATTATACTCCATGAAATATACTATTTATAATTTGGGTTCAAAGATAAGGTTTTTAGCTCTGGCTGTATTTGATATGATTAGTTCAACAAGGTATGAAAAGCCCGGCCCAAACTATACAACCTAATAGATATGATGCTAAGTCGGTTTAATTTCTATAAATAAGTAGGGTCACATGTAATGTGAAAGTTCATAAATGTTGTTTGATTTTGAAGAGAGAAACTTTGGATCCAATCAAATCAAGATATATATAAAATGAAATCTAGGGGATTGAGAAATGGTTGTTAAATTGGTATTGGCCAACTTATAGTTGTTAAATTTGTTAATAAAAAAAATGTTTTTGGATTATTGAGAACAAGTTGGTATAAATTAAGGATGAATTGGTATCAATTTTTTTTTATAAATTTAGGACTTACTCATCCGAACTCAATTAATTGGGACAACATAATTTGATATAAATTTAATTAACAATAAACTCTGATGGTTAAACTTTGTACAAAGTACATTAAATAGAGTAAAATAAAAAAAAAAAATCTAATACTAAAATTATACTATCCAACAAAAGATAGACTCATTGAAATTGCTTGAGGGAACAATAAGCAATTGTAGTTTTGTAGACAAATTAAACATAATTAAAAAGAAAAAAAAAAGGCATAGCTAGAAGTTCTCATACATGGGGTTTCTCATGTGCTCTCTCCTAATTTTCCCTTCTATATTAATCAAGGCTATTCTACTTATTTAGAGAATGACAAGTTATTAGACATAAGCAGAAGTAATTTGAATTAACTAGAAAACATAAATAATAAATATACATACAAATTTACATCTCCAATAATTAATATTTGATCTAGTGATAAAAGATAATATTTTCCGTGTGAAAGCTGTATGTTCAAAACCTGAATAGATTTATAAATATTAAAATTTTGAAAGCAATGATATTCTTTTTGATTGAGGTTGATATAAGCAAGGTGATATGATATTTGTGTTTGATTGAGGTTGATGCAAGGTGATATGGTACACGTTTTTAGCAACGATATACACATCAATTTGACTTGGTAGCATTCATTGAGGTTGATGCAAGTCAATCTAGCTTAATATCATATTCTCTCTCTCTTTCATTGAGGTTGATGCAATCCTTATTGTAAGGGACAAATGGACACTTACCCTCACTCTCACCCTTTCACATACCATAATGGACAAATGCATATTGCTTTATTTTGGTGATGCTCTGTAGCGTCGTTTGTGCTGCTCAACATGAAATGAACTTTCCACTGCATATATAGAAAATATCCTTTGAGAGTGGGGGTGGCAACAAGCTAGCTTGTCACGAGCTGGGTTCAGCTTGAACTCGTCACGAGCGAGCTGACTTTACGGGTTCGAGCTGAAATCTCAATTTGAAATCATCACGAGTTGGACCGAGCTAGCTCGCGAGCTGGCTCGCGGGGTTTGAGTGGACCTTGTTTTAAGAAGAAAATACAAACTTTTTGGACTGAGCTGAACCGAGCTGGACAATATAAAATGTACACAAATTCACAAATTGATGCCTAACCGAGCTAGTGGAGAGCTGGCGAGCGAGCTAGGCTCCAGCTTGAACTCGTTAATTCTGAACCGAGCTAGTGGTGAACTGGCTCGTTAACAACTCGGTCCAGTAATGAGCAATTGTTAGCAAGTGAGTCAGATGCGAGTCACGATTGAACCACGAACTACGGCCTTTTTTGCCACCCCTATTTGAGAGTATGGTTCTAGATCTATATATCTAACTTGCACCTATTTCTTTCTAAGAGAATAATAAATATTTACTTTTTCAAATTCCAATTTCTAAAAGAGTTGCATTTGAATTTTAAACTTGCAACCTTACATAAACACCGAAATAATAATCCAACTACTAATTAATATTTAGCATGCAATACATGGTAAAACAACTTCCACAAATTGTAACAAGCGAGGTTTTCCTTGCATACTATTTTAATAGCATTCAAAGAGCTTTTTTTAATTTTGGGCTAAATGCTTCTATATATAGATGCCATGAATTATTTTTAGAATACATAGATGCAATAATGTAAATGTTGTGTTGGTTTAAACTTACTTTGAATATATTCATTTACTCATTACAATTATATATATTATATATGTAGGTAAAAAAAAAATTATTTCCCAATTATACAAGCTTGTGTATAACATCTATATTACTCGTATTATTTACACAATTTATAATGAGTGAGGCTATGGTGCTATGCATAGCACGGATGGCTAGTGTACTACGGCTCAATATGGTACTTTTTAAAATCCTAACGGTCGATCCGAACCGTTCAATGTGATAACCATATGAATATGTACTTGCAAACTAAATTTTATATTTTTTCGAATTTTTTTACTATTTGTTTAGATAGGTAGAATTTTGATGGTCCAGAATTTTCAGAAAACACTGATTTTTCTACCTATCTAAAAAAATAGTAAAAAAATTCGAAAAAATATAAAATTTAGTTTGCAAGTACATATTCATATGGATATCACATTGAACGGTTCGGATCGACCGTTAGGATTTTAAAAAGTACAATATTGAGCCGTAGTACACTAGCCATTGGTGCTATGCATAGCACCATAGCCTCACTCATTTATAATATTGTTTATATTGTAAAAAAGAACTCTTTATAAAACTTTTAAATCTTATAAAATTATTAACAGATTCGAATTTGTTACTGTGGTACAAATTGCTGGTCTATCCAGAAATAACAACGATATTGCATTTTTTTAAATTGAATGAGAAGGTCTTTAGAGAGAAGGTGTTGCCTTCAACGAATTTAGTTGATAGAATTCAGGAGGAGGACATTTTGTGGTTGAAATTTTGCAAGGGCAAATTGAGTTAGACATGGAAGGTTGTGAGGAGAGGTAATGGATGTAATTTTATTATTTTTGTTCCATTTTATGGTTTGGTAGCTTTTACTAACATTGTCAAAAAAAGAATAGCCCAGGTAACTTAAAGAGTTCATGGGCTCTGAGATTATGGCTCTAAGCCCAACTTGCAAATTTTTTATTGGTTTCACATGGGAAAATAAATTAAATGTAGGTTTGGTAATTATAAGCCTTGTTTGTGTATTGGGCTTCATTCAACGAGGCCATGTTTTAACATATAATATTTCTTAGCTGCCAGTGAGCTAAGAATGAAGCCAAACAGTTTAAGAGAATGAAGCCTAATACAAGGATTGCTCACAAGGATGGGTCAAATACACAAATAATAGTAAACATATGATATATATATATTGTTCAAGCATTCCAACAGTAACCACAATCCTATGACTTTATCTCCTAGCCAATTGTGCTACCGACCCATCTCGTGAACTAACCTTTGTCAGGAAAGGAAATCTTACATTCATATTGAAAACACATCATTGGGATTCAATGTTCAAACATGCGATTGAAAATCAACGACTGGACGTCTTATCGAAAATATATTAATCATTGGTTCACATATGAGATCACAAATCACATCTGAAGAAAGAGCTGAACAAAAATGGTGACTGTAACTAATTCTTTTATGTTTCTTCTTTTTCTTTGTAATACCATGGATTTTGAGTTACGGTCTAATTGTTAAATTTCATTTTAAGAACAATAAAACCAATTATATAACGTCATGTATTTGAAATACTAAATTAATGTACAATATATATATATATATATATATATATATATATATATAGTTTAAGTAACTCAAATATAACCACCTGTAATTAGCATAACCGCCTCAATCAAAGCGCCTCTTCCCTGGTAAATATTATTTATATTAATCCCCTTCTAATTAAAACCATAAACCTTCCTTTTAAATTTGTGTCGTTTCTATTTCTGTCTCAAAACCGCTCCCATCTTTTAATTGGATATTAACCCCCTTTGCCGTCTCTCTCTCTCTTCTTTCACAATCAACCAAAGAAAAATCCGAAAGTTCTATCATTTCGAAATAGGTTGAAGTTTCTCTTCATAGTCTAAAAATTTCTGGTTTAAAGGTACGTACAAACCATGTTATAGTACTTATTATAATCAAGTATTGTTCTTAAAATTGTAGGGATTTACGATGTTATTTCTGTAAATTATAATCTGAATATGTTTTTATATAATAATTCCTTCATACAAATTATTATAAACTTTTTCATTTCGTCAAGTACTCTAGATCTGATTTCAAAAATTCGAAACTGATGTATGTTTTCTTTAGGTTTGATAACTCTAAATAGAAATTGTCTAAACTCACTAATAGTTATTATTAGTATTTTAACTATTCCGGATCCGTTTTGTTTATTGGAATGAAATAAAAAAATAATAATTTTAATCTATAGATATACATGATGGTATATAAATATGAATACCTTCTTATTAAAATTTTGAAGTGAATTGTTAATTTCTATAATTACTCCCTACAATATATTCTTCTAGATTGAAAACTATTTTCCAGCAAATAGTATATACTAATTTATTCAATATTTTATTATATTTCTATATTAGAATTTCAAGCTTACCATATATTTTATTTGATATTCTTGTTATTATATTTGATCAGAAATTACGGCTATGATAAGGATTAAGATAACATAAGTGGAAATAATTTATGTTATTGGAATTTATTCCTTTCATCATGGTAATACTGAAACAGAGGTTAGATACCCAATTTTAATCAGAAATTAAAATGGTCAAAGTTTTTATAACATCTATTATAAGATTTAATCGAAAACAGTCAGGTCAAAGTGCATGATAATTCACTTAGATATTTTTAGGAAACCAAAATTGAATTGAAACATCATTAATTAAAATGTATATTTATGTTTTAGATTCCACATTTAAAGATTTAAACGACATAAGAGACAATCAAGAATTCAGTCATCAGATATCAGGTACGGGCTTCCTGGGCTTTTTGTAAAACTAATTACTTATTCCTTGTGCATTTTAATTTACTTATAGAATTGTGCATGTTGATTCGAACAATCTCTTTGGCTTTGTTTAGAGAATAAAAATAAGATTATTTCGTTTGGAACATATGACCTGAATAAAATATATCGATTGAGTATAATAATAGAATAAGAAAACGAACGATCACCGTGAGTTGAATGAATGGAAAGGCCGATACGCGGGGGCTGCTAGTCGCGATCGGGACCGGCATGCGGGGACTGCTAGTCGCAGTCGGGTTCAATATTGGAAAGGCCGATACACGGGGACTGCTAGTCGTGGTCGGGACCGATATGCGGAGGTTGCTAGTCGCAATCGGGTTCGATGCTGGAAAGGCCGATACACGGGGACTGCTAGTCGTGGTCGGGACCGATATGCGGGGAATGCTAGTCGCAGTCGGGTTTGATGTTTGAAAGGCCGATATGCGGGAACTGTTAGTCGCGGTCAAGACCGGCATGCGGGGAATGCTAGTCGCAGTCGGGTTTGAGATATAATGCATCACAAGCAAAGTGATGGTCAGTGATTAATAAGATTTTTAAAGTAACAAGTGCTTACATGAATGATAGGTCATTGCATGATAGGATAATATAAATTGCATTTAATTTGGTTATTGAATAAATAAAGTTGTTTAATTAGTATGATCAAAAGGGAAGATTTTACAAATCCCCGGGCTGGAACTAAATCCTGTACTGAGAGAATGTTCGAGTCTCTCACCCGTTCCACTTTTATGTGGGTTCCAGGTAATGAAGATGAAGGTACTGAGCAAGGTCGTGAGTGAGCTAAGGCGGAAAGATTCTAAAAGGAATAATACGCCACTTGTTGTTTTAGTCTCTATTTTAAATAATTGATACATTGAACAGGCATGGAAGTGGTTGTTTTTACTAGCCGTGTCTGTCATGATCGTTTGTAGAACTCTTTTGCTTATGAAATAACTGTGGCATTTATTGTATTGTTATTGATAATGTATGTGATGGGAATACGCCTTAGTAGAAATACGTGGCGGGTTGTCTCGGGGTGTGACAATATTTTTCTTTTTATTCTATTTATTCTTTTGTCATGATCGAATCCTCTTTTACCTGATCAACTTCTAATACCAGTTTGTTAGTGTTCTTGAGAAGAGGAAGAAAACAAAGGGAGGAGAAAAACAGTAAACTAAATTTTATAATTTCTCTCTCATAAACAATTTAAATTACATATTATATATAAGCAATATACATAACTAGCGCAATGGTCCAAAAGCAATTTGCATAATAACATAACAAAATACATTCGAAAATTTTCTTCACAATTTTCTTCGAACTCGTAGTATGAAGGCTCGTACATACATTTAAATAACGGTCCAACTCTACTATGAATTATGATATGATTTTACACACCGTGTTCTCAAATATTTGGACGAGGTCCTTTTGATAAAGACCACGAAGCCTGTACCGAAACATTAATAGGGGCCATTCACTGATTATCTTTGAGAGGAACAGAAGGATGGTGGAGAGTACCAGTATAAGAATTGCAAGCCATAAGTTGTTGGGTGCAATCACTGTGAAAAAAACGGTACCAAAAGTAATTGCAGTAGCTTCATAAGCACACCACATTAGTGCCCTCATTGTTTTTCTGTAATTCAGTAGAAAATCAAAGTCCTCCCATGTGACCAGAATGCAAGAAATGCGACGACGAGGGAACATCACATGGCTATGGTGTCAGAGATAAGGAACACCTAGAAAGCTGCTTTCCTTGCAAAAAGGGGATGTCCAGCATCAGAGGGATCAGTACTGAATCCTCCTGGCAAGGTAAAAGCCGCAGCAAAAGTGATTGTAGCGCGAAGGGCAACGACCAGAGATGTGTTGGAAGTGTACTATGCTGTAATTGACTTCACCTCCTGAATTGCTTGCTTCTTGATTGTATGTTTTGCGTTATCTCTTATTATATTTTTCTCTCCATAGTGAATTGCATTTGACAACAATGTGAAGGACTCATTCTGTGTGACATCAAAAAATAAAAATAAAATAATACATGATCTTAAGTTCTTGACTTTGTATAATAAGACACTAGCTACATCATGATTGGAATTCACAAAAAGTACAAGTTTAATATAAATTTAAGTATTGTGTGTAAGAGCAATGAAAATTAATTAACTTACCCAATTCAAAGTCTTCCACAAGTCCTTTTGTCCATAGACTACACTAATTGCATGAATCCTGAAAACATCCACAACACAACAAATCCAGTCCTGCATGGGCTAGTAAAGAACGAAGGAGCTCAGGGTCGCACTTGTAAGCAGAAAGATGCAGGGGAAGAGTGCCATCTTTGGTGGCTTGGTTAATAAGCCTATGAAGCTGTGGCGTTTTGAGTATGCAGTCAACAGAATCTGGTACCTCCATAACAATAGCTTCATGGAGAGCACTATTCCCATTTTTGTTGGGAGTATAAACAGAATCGGGGCAAGCTGTTATGATCTCTTCTGCAATGGACACATAGCCTAGTTGCACTGCCAAAATAAATGGAGTATCTTCTGTACGTCCATTATTAATATATGCCAAAAATTATCCCGACTCCTCTTCGATGATAAATTCATCTTCCCCTCGGCTTCTCTTCCAATTAGCGAGATCTCGTAAATACTGAAATGCAATTGTATAAAATCCTTCAAAAGCAACAAAAATGCAAGTCAGTAGATTCGTCATAATAAATTGAGTGGTATATCCTATATGAACTGACACAGTTCTTAAAAAGTAAGGTATATAATTCAAAAATCAACGATCTCCCTCTATTTAATTACTACAGTCCAGGCTTTGGTTGGGGGTTATCCTCATATATATATGCTAAGTGCAATTCCAGAATTCAGAAATTAGAGTTCAAATGATCTTGTTTGGGCATTAAATCAAATCGTTAATATGCAAGACAGAAGAAGTGAATAGAGTACTGATGTTCCACCGTGGTGTGATGGGCTTTAAAGAAGAAATATAACAAATACTCAAAATTCTGAATTCTTGGGTTGTAGTTCTTATTTTCGCTTCGCAATATATAGATATATTTATGTCATTCAGGGGAAAAAAACTAATTGGGTCATATTGTTCCCGATTGATGCATAGACCAGCGCTGTGCCTTCAAATGCCTCAAAAAAGTTTGAATTCTTCTAGTGTAAGAATAGCGATTTTTGAGTTAGTGGTTGAGAATAGTGCTAAACTGAGTGGATTGAGAATAGCACTAATTTCGAACAATTCAGGTTAGTAAAAATGTCATTTGGATTATATTGTATATTTGGAATAACAATGGATGGAATAAATAAAATAATGATTAAACTAATATAATATTTAAGCTAATATAATATTTAAACTAATATTATATTATATTTAATATTAAACTAATATTTAAACTAATATTATATTATATTTAAACTAATATTTTATTTAATACTAATCTAATATTTAATCTAATATTATATTACATTTAACATTTGTACTAATATTATATTACATTTAATATTTGAACTAATATTATATTATATTTAATCTAGTATTTTATTTAATATTAATCTAATATTCAAAGTAATATTATATTACATTTAATAGTTAAACTAAGGGTAGAACTAGGGTGCTCTTGAGTTCACCAAGTCCTTGGTGAACTCAAGTCTAAAACCCATCGGATCGGCTTCAAACGATGAATCCGAACAGTTGAAACCCGTCTACCTTATGAGTGATGATCTACATGCCAAAGTTTTAAATTTGAAATTAATTTTGCATAGAATCAAGTGGTCAAAAAACGTCAAAAAATGAATGCATTAAAATTAATTTATTAACCTTCTAATTTTGACTGCTTGACTATATCCTAAATTAATTCAAAAGTATAAATTTTTTACATGTAGTCGCATCACTCATAAGGTAGGCGGATTTCAACGGTTCGGATTCGCCGTTTGAAGTCGATCCGATGAATTTTAGACTTGAGTTCACCAAGGGGCTTGGTGAGCTAAAGAACACCCTAGTTCTACCAGCTAAACTAATATTATATTCGATTTAATGTAATATTTTATTTAATACTAATCTAATATGATATTATATTTATTTAATACTAATGTAATATTTAAACTAATTTATATTACATTCAACACTTAACATTTACACTAATATTATATTACATTAAAATTTTAAATTAATATTATATTATACTCTAACATTTTATTTAATATTAATCTAATTTGATATTATATTTATTTAATACTAATATAATATTTAAATTAATATCAGTGTTCTAAATAGCTAACTATAGCTGCGCTATAGCTTTTTTGGACCACAAAAGCTAAGCTATTAGATAAAAGTGTGCTAATTCAGCTAACGACCGCTATAGCTGTAATAACTGACTGCTATTACCGCTACGCGCTACACGCTATTTCTACCGCAATGCTACATGAGCTTTTTTTTGCGATTTACATGAGCTTTTGTTCTTATTTGTGATGCTACATGATATGCTATGATAAGTATGCTAAACTGAACTATGTGCTTCTGTTCCTATTTGTGATTTAGTCTCTCATTATATATCAGAAAATATTAAAATATTAATTCTTCATTTTGCTTGCTCTTCGTCTAGTTATACTTGTAAAATTATTGCCGTTCGTTTAATTGAAAGCTGATTTTAATTATTATAATATATAAAATATTCAAATAGGTATACTTACTTCATTTCACTTGTAAAATTAATTACTCTTCGTCTATTATAATCTGTAATACTATTAAGTATGAACTATTAAATAATGTTACCTTGTAGATCTTCTTTTTTTCTTCTTATTTGCATGATTGAAAAAAATATAGACTTAGATTAGTTGTCATTTGATTGTTACCTAAATTCTCCAATATTAATCATGCTGACAATTAGTAGAAATATAAAATATAAATGTCGGAAAGAAAAAAAACGCTATTTAACATAGCTTCCGCTATAGCTTTTTTTTTTGTCTCCCCGCTATGCCGCTATAATCTCTATTTAGAACCTTGATTAATATTATATTACATTTAATATTTGAATTAATATTTTATTTAATACTAATCTAATTTAATATTATATATAATACTAATCTAATATTTAAACTAATATTATTTTACATTTAACATTTAAACTAATATCATATTATATTTAATCTAATAATTTTTTAATACTAATCTAATCTGATATTATATTTATTTAATATTAATCTAACATTTAAACTAATATTATATTACATTTAATATTTAAATGAATAAAATATGATATTTAATCTAACATTATATTTAATAGTAATCTAATTTGATATTATATTTATTTAATGAGGAGGGTTCCAATGCCTCCATTTTTCATGCCTCCACCATGCCTCCATTTTTTAAACTTTAATAACTCAAAATTTAAAACTTAAAAGTCAAAATAAAACCGTTGGATATGATCTACATCATTTTATCTATGTGCTCATAAAAAATTATCACATTTTGATTTTGTTTTTATGTGAATCAATAAGTTGAAAAACCAACATCTAGAAATTATCCACATTAGTACATTTTTTACAAGCTCTTGATGACAACCAAAACAAAATTGAAATGTCATAATTTTTTACACATGCATAGATAAAATGATATAGATCATATCCAACGGTTTTATTTTGACTTTTAAGTTTTAAATTTTGAGTTATTAAAGTTTTAAAAAATGGAGGCATGATGGAGGCATGAAAAATTGAGGCATTTGAACCCTCCTCTTATTTAATACTAATCAAATATTTTATTTAATACTAATTTAATATTTAAACTAATTCTAATTGAGAGGAACTAAATATTTTATTAATATGACTAACCCCACTAGCTTTATTCTTTCTAACCACAATTTCTATGGATCAGTAGAATAGAGTTATTCTTCAGCTAATCCAATTTGATAATTTGTGTTTGGATCACTGAAGTTTGAGAATAGTGGAGCTAACGCAAGGTTAGCTCTATTCTTGAGTGATCCAAATGCATCCCCAAAGATTACTAGTGAAATTTGAAGTTTGAAGAAACCCAAAGTTCGATATTTGATTTTATAGAATCCAAAGCCAACTTGTACCACTCCTGTATTCTGTGCCCCCCGCTAAAGCCTGTAGATTATAAGTAAAATACAGGTTTCATGTTTCTTCATTGCTATTTTACTCTTCTTGGCCTATCAATTAACTAAAGATGACAATAAGAAGTGACAAAGGGAGGACAGACACAGTAAACTGAATTTCTAAATTTCTCCCATCAATCATATAAATTGCATATTACATATAAGCAAGACACATAGTTCAATGGGTTCAAAAGCAATTTTTATAGTAACATAATTAACAATTTGCATAAAACTCATACCACTAAGATTCTGACATGCATTTAAATAATCTTCCAACTCTACTATGAATTATGATATGATTATGCACAGTATTCTCAAATATTTGGAACAAGGTCTTCTCGAAAAAGACTACGAAGCCTAAAGCGCAGCATTAATAGAGGCCATTCACCGGTGATCTTCGAGACAATTGGAAGGATGGTGCAGAGTACTAGTATGAGAATTGCAAGCCACAAGTTGTTGGGCGCTATTACAGTGAACAAACCGGTACCAAACGCAAGTGCAGTAGCCCCATAGGCACACCACATGAGTGCTCTTGTTGTTTTCGTGTAGTTGAGCAGGAAATCCAAGTCCTCCCATGTTGCCAAAATGCAGAGAAATGCGACGGCGAGAGAAGAACACATGGCTATGGTGTCGGAGATGAGGAACACCTGGAATGCTGCTTTCCTTGCAAAAATGGGTATTCCGGCATCGGCGGGATCAGAACTGAATCCTCTGGCAAGGTAAAAGCAGCAGCAAACGTGATAGTAGCAAGAAGGGCATCGACCAGAGTTGTATTGGAAGTGTACTTCGTTGTAAGTGATTTGACCTCCTCAATTGCTTGCTCCTTGATTGTCCTTTTAACGATACCCCTCATTTCATGTTTCCACGCGGAGGGAATTACATTGGATAGCAATGTGAACGACTCATTCTGTGACACAAAAAAAAAAAAAAAAAAAAATATATATATATATATATATATATATATATATATATATGTGCGTTATCTTTCACGACTCATTCATTACCTTAAAGGGAAATGTAAAATTTAATACTAAATTTAAATAAATGTTGTGGGTAAGAGCAAGGAAAATTAATTAACTTACCCATTTCAAAGTCTTCCATGAGTCTTTCTGTCCATAAACTTCGTTAACTGCATGATTCCCGTTCACATCAACAGCTGTATAATCCTGTTCTGCATGGGTTAGTAAAGAACGAAGGAGCTCCGGGTTGCACTTTCTGGCAGCCACATGCAGGGGAATATTGCCCATTTTGTGCGTTGGTTAATAAACCTATGAATCTGGGGTGTTTTGAGTATGTAGTCAATAGAATCTTCTACCTCATACTCTATAGCGTTAATGAGTGGACTAGTCCCACTATTGTCGGGAGTATAAACAGAGTCAGGGGCAGTGCTCCTGATCTCTTCTGCAATCGACACATAGCCTTTTCCCAATGCCATATAAAATGGAGTACTTCCTGAGATATTCCTCTTAATATATGCCAAATTAGGATCATATTCTAATAATATCTTCACCATCTCGAGATTGTTGGCAAGTATAGCTCTATGCAGTGGATTGTATCCAAATTTGTTTTTATGGTATGCTAGTTGGGGCCGTCCTTCCAACAGTTGCTTAGCTATACCTAACAGTACATGTCACAATAAAATTACAACATTTACTAAGACCACCTAGAATCTATGAGAAGTGAGTGGTTCAAATGCATAGAGGGAGCAACGATAGTGGCTCCAAACCTGTCTGGAGTGATGGCAACGTATAGAGTTAGTGAGGGACTTGGGAGGTGACGTTAGTGGTGGGGTAGGTGCTGTGCATCATGGAGTTCTTAATTTCACAAAATGAAATGAGTACTTTTGAGTTCTGATTTCTAACTCTGAACTAGTAGACTTGAGATAATTTGAACAAATATTGGAGTCAAATTAATGCAATGAATAAGAACTAACTACAATGGTAAGTAGAATTGCATAAGAAGTGTCTAGTTAGTATGAAGAATAACATGCACAGAATTGGGATTATAAGTAACGAACCTGCCTGGTTGAATTTTACAGCAGCATACAAAGCTGATTCATCGTTTGGGCCAGAATCTGCCGAAGAAGGGATTTCAAGCAATCGTTCTACTACTTTAGAAAATCCTCTGCGGGCCGCCATATACATCGGCGACTCACCTGTATTGCTAACTTGCTCGGACAGTGTTGGCTCAATGTCCAAGAGCTGGAGTGCCAAATTTTCAAGGCAATTTCGCATTGCATGATGCAACGCATTTTCTTCACACTTATCGACCATCAGGAGCATGCGGTTCAACGGCCTCCCTTCCTCCAAATCGTCATGCTGCATATACTGTGTTGCAGCAGTTACGATGTCAGAAGCCAATGAAAGGTTAGCCGCCATCAGAGCAGCTATCAGTGGGGTCTCGTCATCAACGTTGGTGCCGGAGAAGAGGGAAGGGGCTCTGGACCAGACCTCCCTTGCAAACTCGTGATGGCCGAGCATGGCGGCAATGTGGAGGCAGTTGTTTTTGTGAGGAGTGGTAGAGAGGAGGATATCAGGGTTGGCGAGAATCAAGTGGGTGCAGAGGCTGAAATCACCTTTGGTGCATGCCTTGAGGAGCTGTCGTAGTTGTGGGTCCATTGGGATAACAGGTGGGCTGGAAGAGGAAGCTGAGTTAGCTGAAGAGGAAGCTGAGCTATCTGAATCGCTCATGCTTAATTTCTTGCTTGGTATTGATCTTGAGAAAATAAAATGGATTTTTATAATTAACTCGACAAGTGTATAAATCTCTTTGGCGTTGACGTTCAAGTAGATGATTGGTTGCTTGTTTGCTTAATTAGTTGTCTTAAATAGGGTACTAATTCCCAGTGAAAGATATAAAAATAAAAGATTTATACAACTCGACAAGTTAGGAATATTGAACTCGCATGACAGTGACAGTGGCTCAATCATTACATGAATACTTAAAGGGGAATATGGACTTGAAAGCAACAAGGAAGGTATCAATTTGTACATTTGAACCAATGAGACTTTTTCTGTATAGGCCACCCCTACACCCACTAACTCCAAAAGTCCTACTTCCAGTATCAAAGGAAGGTATTAATTCAACATTTACACCAATGAGGCTTTTTTGTATTGTCCCTAGAGGTAGCCTAGAGGAGGTGAATATCAGAATATGGCATTCACTAAAAAAAAAAAAAAAATACACTTTTTGGTTTACGCTATATTTTTCTAGAACTATTCCATCTGGCTGGCTAACTGTGTAATTTTTATTATATATAGATTTATAGAATTTTGAAAAGATGGTTTATTTATTTCCAAAATTAGCTTAACTACAAGAATATTTTTTATAGAAATTATTATTACAAAAAATTATACTTTCGAAACAAAGTTCGAAGGATAATGTTAGTATAGAAAGATTTACAAGGCCCATCATGCACATATTAGCAAACTTTAAAAAGATAAAAAAATCATTTATGTGGAATAGTGTACTTGACTTAGTAGAACTAGTTCAACCTTTTGTGGATACTATGTTAGTAAACAGGCTCTGTTGGTAGCCTTGACATTCTATTTTGGGTTTTTTAGGATTAACTTTTGTCAAGTGCTCAGTTGTAGCACTACTGTTGGAGATGTTGATGGTACTGGCTAAATAGAACTTTATGAAGTCATGGCTGCAAGTTAACTATGGTTTCTTTAATGAAACGGGCAATAGCCTAAAAAAAAAAAAAAAAAAAAAAGTGTATTTGACTTAGGAAGAAATTATCCTGACAATTATCATATCAAGGCCAAAGGATATTAGTAATTATCATATATATTATAGCCAAAGATTATTTGAGAAAAAAATACAATAAAATTAAACAGTACATAATATAAATAATAATTTTTTAGTTTGAATTTGACATATTTTATGCTTAGCGAGGCTGGATAAATATTAGATCACCTAATATCACCTTAACAATCTATATAAAAGAATCCCGAAAACTCTGGTGGCTATACACTTATGGCATCAGTTGTGAACTCTTGGGATATTCTCTTTGCATCTACTTCTTGAATCATTTCAAAAGGAGTAAAAGGATATGCAGACAACACTAGCTAGGAATTGCTTTAGATTCTCGAATGAGCGGTACTTAAAGATAACGATGCTTACGTACAAAATTACTAGGAGATTTTTGTTAATATATGTAATGAGGCTTAAAACTCTCTTTATTTCCTTTCTAACATATATCTATTAAATTCACATACCATCACCCACTTGCTAGTTTGAGATTTAATATACTTTCAGCTTTTGTAAAATAACCCAAGTTAGGTGTAATTATTTTTTCTTTATCTAATACTGCATGTTATAAATAGATAATTGCCAACTACTTCAAAAAAAAAAGACCCACACAAATTATCTTGGTACAATTACAAAATTATGTTAGATTTTCAATTGTATCTAGCGCATGTTTTTGTGAAATTTTTTGGGTGTAGGATAACTGAATAGTTTTATAAGAAACCAGAGAGAGGCAGGCAAAGCAATAAAGCATTCCTCACTAGTACACTATGAATTATGAATGAATCAAAAGTGAGTATTACTTTATTTGGAAAAA
This sequence comes from Carex parvula, assembly GCA_025461045.1. Classification (NCBI taxonomy): domain Eukaryota; kingdom Viridiplantae; phylum Streptophyta; class Magnoliopsida; order Poales; family Cyperaceae; genus Carex; species Carex parvula. The sequence goes on along the minus strand of JAJGRW010001098.1, from coordinate 199,585 downwards.
GGTTGGAGACAGCTCATAGAGCTTGGTACTATTTAGCTAAAATTTCTAAGTGTACTTTTAATTGCTGATGTCATCAAATATAATATTAATTCTCTCCTAGGTAACTTTTAGTATGGTAACTTGGTTAATGTATCAGTTACTTTTTTGTACTCCTTTATTTTGAATAAAAGTTACCACTTGCATATACATGTACAGTTTGTACATAGTAGGCATTTTTTATTTTTGTATGAGTAGACTACAACTAGTACTTACTTTTTGTTTAGAGTATTGAACTCGCATGAGATTGACAGTGGGCTCAATCATTACTTCCTTTTTGTGTAGGTTAAGCTGAGTCCTTTGAATGCTTTTTCTTTTTTAAATTGTTTAGGTTAAAGTGAGGTCTTTGAATACTTTTTCTTTTTCAAATTGTTTAGGTTAAGCTGAGGCCTTTGAATGCTTTTTCTTTATAAAATTTGTTTAGGTTAAGCTGAGGTCTTTGAATACTTCTTCTTTTTTAAAATTGTATAGGTTAAGCTGAGGTCTTTGAATACTTTTTCTTTTTAAACTTTGTTTTGGTTAAGCTGCGGCCTTTGCATGCTTTTTCTTTTTTGTTTTAATATGTGTCGGTCCAGTGTCTACGGGTTTTAGCCCGAAAATATATGTGTGGGTCCAGGAGTGTTTAGAGACTGGTAACAGTGAATCTGATACGGATTCCATGCAGTCTATCCTTTGATTGTAATTGCAACGATGACTGTGCATTTTGTTTCGGTTATCATGCAAATGGAATCTGGAGGAATGAAAAATCATTATTTTCAAACAAAAGATAACAAAAATTTAAGCATGATACAGATATTAGGCATCTTGAAATAGTATAACATAGCTGGGCCTCCACAACCCGTCTGAGAATTTTTTTTTCATTGGTGGAGGCCAGAATTGAGGGCATATTGGGCTTTATTTCTAAGTATCTGTTTCTTGTGCCTAAAGTTTGTACATACACCAGTACGTGGTTGCTGGTTCTTAGAAAATTTTTGCAGCAGAAATATTAAAGGAAATAACTGTTTTTGAGTAAACTTGGAATGCAATTTTATTTTTAGACAAATAACCGCCCACTACTCAAAAACCAACTCTCCATCACTCCACTAACACCATCAATTACTTTCCTCTATATATCCTGTGCATTTTTCTAACATTTCCTCCTCATCACAGTAGTAATTTCCGAAATCTCTCTTGAAGTTCTAAAGCAATCTGCAATTCTGTCAGTTTGCTGTTGAAGAAGGCCGATCGCACGTGGTTCTACTCCATCCGCATACACATCCGCACGAACCGCCCAAAATTTCTAATATGGCAGGACAGCAGTACTGTGGCTTGAACTTAGCACCATGGGAGGAACCAACCAACAGGGGGATCACCTTCACTTCCAGGGGCGGAACCAGGGCCTGGGCCAGCCTGGGCTCTGGCCCCCCCTTGGCCCAGAAAAATATACAGAGCCCTTTAATAAAAAAAAAAAAAATGGCACCCCCTACATTGTTTATGGGCCCTTGGCACCTCTGTTTCTTTTCACTCTCTCCTTTTTTTTTTCTAAACTAAAAGCGATGGCACTCTGGCGACTGGGCTCCGCGACGAGGTGACGAGGGCACGCGATTGAGCGATCCGTCTCTTTCGATTCCCGTCTCTCCGCGCCAGACTCTGTCTTCCTCTCCGCGCCACGCCAAAGCGACAGGCGTCTCCGACTCCGTCTCTCTCTGCGCCGTGGGTTTTCTGGTTCTACGCAGGAAATAGGTTCTTGAATTTCAACCTTGCCTAATGGCTAATGCCTAACTGATTTCTCAAACTGAAACCTCAAAACTGAGATATGGATTCATTATAAGATTGTTTCTTTAATTTTTTCTATGTAGGTTGTTTTGATGTTTTGTTTTGACTTCAAGACATGAAGAACGATTCATCAAATAGGTGCTTTGTTACTTAATCTAATATTTATTTTTGTTAAATATTTTATTTTAAAAGTAAAAGATTATGACAATTGATAATTGCTGAATATTTTTTTTTATCATTTAATCGTGTAACATGAAACTAAAACTGATATCCTGAGAGTAACTAGTTAGGCCTCCCCTACCGATCATTCCTGGTTCCGCCACTGTTCACTTCTGATCTGCGCCGTGAAAGATACAAAACCCTAGAAGATCGTAACATTTCTCATATTGAAACCCTGCTAATATATAGTTGTCAATTGATTTTACAAGTGTAACTTGGGTACAATATTTAATACCACTTTAAAATTATGGCGGTTCCCAATATATTGCAGCGAGATTCTAAATATATAAGAGCTATGTAAATAGCAGTATTATATATAGCAAAAGCCATTTCACCTAATGATTATCTCGATATTTATTTTCATATGATATAAAAATGAGTAGGGTTAAAATGCATCATTGGTTTTGTGCTCTAATCATGCTCCACATCTTTATTTTTACATTTTCAATGTCCGAACAGTCGATCCGAACCATTCACCATAATCTTTGTATTAAAATGTGCTTGGAGACCAAATTTTATATTTTTTGGAATTTGTTTACTAATTTTTTAGATAGGTACAAAATCACTGTTTTCAGAAGATTCTGGATCATCTGAAACAGTGATTTTGTACCTATCTAAAAAATTAGTAAACAAATTCCAAAAAATATAAAATTTGGTCTCCAAGCACATTTTAATATGAAGATCATATTGAGCGGTTCGGATCGATTATTCGAACTTTGAAAATGGAGAAAAAGACGTGGAGCATGACTGGCGCACAAAACCAATGGTGAACCCTACTCTGTAAAAATATAATCATATCATAAATACTAAATTAAGCCTTAAATTCTTAATACATATCTAAACTAAAAATTGCATAGAAAAACTATCGCTCACTTAAATTTGTTCTATTTTATATGAACTGTAGTTGTTATTGTACACTGTACACAGATGATAAATACTTAACCTTTCACAATTTAATTAATTTCTGCTCGAATCTAAGCATTAAGTACAAAATATGAGTATTAAAAATAAAATCAGTATTAAGAAGAAGATAGAAGAGAAAAATGAAGTTAGTATTAATAATAAAAAAAAGAGATTACAGTGCAGCCCACAAGAAAGGAAGAGATAAATTATGAGACGAGAGGGAGTAGGAGAAGAGAAGTTGAAACCATGGTTTGGAAAATCGGCCGATACCGAATCAACTCGGCCGAGTCAACTCGGTATCGGCGGTCACCGATCTGATTTTCACCCGAGTCTCACGCCTGTGCGAGTTTTTTTAGCAAAACTCGGATGAACAGTGCTTGACTCGGCCGAGTTAGCCAATTTTTAGGCCGAGTCAACCGATTTTACACCGAGTTGAGCCGATTCAAGGCAAAAATGGCCGATTCTCGCCAACTTGGACCGAGTCTCAGCCGCCTGTGCCATCGCCAACTTGGACCGAGTCTCATTATACAATTTTTGTAACTCAAATCGGACCAATTTTGTATTTTTGGCAAGACAGTGGAAAGAATTTGGGGATAGAAAGGGGGCAGTCGCGTTTCACAAAGAAGGAGGAGGTTAAATGATTATAAAATTTTGAATATTCTTGGTGTACATATGATGTATAGTTTTGTTTTGAAAATATAACATGATTTTATTGTGGACCATGTAGCACATGATTTGGTGCAGCCCAACGGATTAAATGCCCCATTTACAACAACAACCCTGTAATTTCAAAATCCAAGCATTGCAGTGCTTGGAAATTAAAATCAAGCCCCTAACACCGAAGTTTCTTCACAAATAAGCCCCTGGAGTGTATTTTTACACTCTAAACCTCCTAAAAACCCAAAATTATTCCCGAAGTCATACTTTACAAAGCCCTCAAAACTTAATTTCTCTCACAAATAAACCCCTGGCGCCTAGAAAATTGACAATAATTGTGGAACCCTATTTAAAACCTAAAACATTAATAAACCAATTGATTCCATTATGCTAGTATGAAATATAACATTTAAGAAGATAATGGAGGCTTCCATTTTTAAGTAATGGAGAAAAATTTACAATGGAAAGAAAGACTTTACTCCTTCATTAAAGAGCAATTAATTTGCAGTATGAATTGATTAGCATCATACGGTGCTTATCACCCTTTGGACAAAGATGGTCCAAAGGGCTTCGGACAAGTTCTGCACCCGTTCTGAAATATGGACTCGGTTATTAACATGATTTTATTAAAAAGGGGTGTGCGGTCTAAACAAGAACCAGTTATTAAATAGTAAATAGGGACAGTAATTAATAATAACATAGTTTTATTATTATTTTTTTTATTAAACATTTGACTAAAGTAAATGGTGAACAGTATTTTGTTTTATTTATTTTTTATTTTGACTTAACGATGAGATGATCCAGCCAGCTCGGCATAGCTTCTGGCAATAAAAAGTGTATTCTATTTGTAATGCTTGTATTATATTATATAATTAGTGGATTATTTGAGTGTAATATTTTGTCTTAACATAGTTTTTCTACAAATTATTTTTTTACCAATTTTTTTTCTACTTTTTGCCTACAAAACAAGCTTCTGCCAAAAAAATCCGAGTTACCAGTCAACTCGGCCGATTCCGGCCGATTCACCCGATTCCGATTCCACGGTCAAGAACCTGATTCTGATTCCGATTCCGAGTTTTAGAGCCATGGTTGAAACAACCTTTGTCAGGAAAAATAATTACTACATTCAAATTGAAACCATAGCATTGTAATTGAAAGTTCAAAGATGCAATCGAAAAAAACAAAGTTCCCATTATTAATAGAGGCCATTCACCGATGATCTTGGAGAGAAACGGAAGAATGGTGCAGAGTACTAGTATGAGAATGGCAAACCACATGTTGTTGGGCTCTATCACCGTGAACAAACAGGAACCAAACACAAGTGCAGTAGCCCCATCAGCAAACCACATGAGCGCCCTCGTTGTTTTCATGTAATTCAGTTGGAAATCCAAGTTCTCCCATGTAGCCAAATTACAGAGAAATGCGATAGCAAGAGAAGAACACATGGCTATGGTATGGCTATGGTGTCAGAGATGAGGAACACCTAGAAAGCTGCTTTCCTTGCAAAAATGGGTAGTCCGGCTGTCACACCCTGACAACGGGGCCAACAACCCGCCGCGCTGTCAACGCAAGGCGATTTTATTATCATGCACAATCTTCATATATATACATACATTACCAATGACACGACAAGAGCCACAATACTTGATATAACTTTCTTTTAAGTTTCATAATATACATGTATAACCAAATAGAGTATAAACTTGTTACGGTATAAAAAAATATAAATGAAATATCATAACAAACTTATTTTAGACAAAACTATACTTATCATTGTGGCAACTTCCGCAAACTTCAAATTCAACCTCTCGTTCCTATGTCTTCTGCTCTGTACCTGGTACCCACCGAAGTGGAAAATGAATGAGAGATTGAAAATCTTTCAGTGCGGTATTCAGTTCTAGTCGAGTTATTCTAAGACCCAACCAACAAAAACCAGATAGCACCAAGCACAAATAATAAAAGAGCAACATTAATCATCAAGCCAAATGTTTTCTTCCCGTAGCCCCTCTTTTTCTTTTCGTTAGTTTCTATGTTTCAGGGTATTCTGGACTGAGTGAAATCCCAAATTAATGAACAGTTCTCGAATATCCACCGATAAAAGAAAATAATGAAAAGAGGGGTAAAGCGGTTCCTGACTTTTTTTTTTAACTATAATTACTTTAAATGATTTCAACGGAACAAGCCTTTGTTGTGCAGAATTTCGAAAACTAGCCTCCACCGATCCTACGGACCGGTGTAGCAAAAAAAATCCAATCTACACCGGTCCCTAGGACCGGTGGAGCCTGTTTTGCACCAGCCACACCATCCTACACGGAAGACCACACCAAAGCCCTGCACCGATCCACAGGATCGGTGGAGCTTCAAAAATGCCTTAATGCCCATGCAACCCGAATCCCTAGGTTACTGTTGAACTAAATTTACTGTTTATTCTTTCAATATTAGTATCCATAGGCGCATCCCTAATGCCTTAATGCCCCATCTGATGCCGCATCTTCAAAAACAGCTATTAATATTAAAAAAACTGAGCCGCATCCCTAGGCGCATCAGTGAACCTTAATAATGCCCCAGATATGTCCGCTGCATCAGTGAACCTTAATAATTTATGTTGCGGGTGGTTTTGAACTAAATTTAACCCGTTATAGAGTACTTATGTAAGAATTTGGAAATCAAGGCTCAACCGGTCCTAGGGATCGGTAGAGGTATAGATGAGGGATTTTCTGTGGCGAGGGTATCAGCTGGTGCAAAACTGGCTCCACCAGTCCCTAGGACCGGTGTAGATTGGGTTTTTTTTGCTACACCGGTCCCTAGGATCGGTGGAGGCTAGTTTTCGAAATTCATCCCGTCAGAGGCTTGTTCCGTTGAAATCGTTTAAATTAATTCTATTTAAAAAAAAAAACCGCGGTTCCTTCAGAAAAAGTAAAGAATAAAATAATATAGTCTCTCTCAATTATTTCCAATTTTCAAAAGTTAATATCTTTTCTATTTCTTTTCATATCCACAAGCTTAGGAAATAAAAATTTCAGCGGCATATATAAAGTAATTGAGTTAGGTGAAATGGCAGTCCAGATTGCCAACAGGTGTCCTTCACATACACATTTTAATCATGAAAGAAAATTCTTTTAGTTATTCTTATTACTTAATAATTAGTTGATTAGTGCACAACTCTCATTTTTTTTAGTACTAAAATTAATTTATAACATACTAACTTTCAAATTAAAATGTTGTTAAATATATCTAATTCAAATAAACAAGTTGTTAAGTGAAATTTAAAAAATATTTCAAGGCTAATAGAAACTCTATCTAATAACTAAATTACTATACAATCAAATAATTTCGAAATTGTTGTTCATCTCAATTCATAAAAATTCAAGATAAATTTTAACAAGCTACAACGACACTAAAAATTTCTTCAATTACGTTTTTCACTTTATATCAAATAATTTCCAAATATATTCAAATTGGGATGTTACACCGGCATCGGCGGGATCGGAACTGAATCCTTCTGGCAATGTAAAAGCAGCAACAAAAGTGATAGTAACGAGAAAGGCAGCGACTAGAGATGTGTTGGTAGTGTACTTTGCTGTAAGAGAGTTCACCTTCCTCTATTGCTTGCTTTTTAATCGTCTCTTTTACGTCATCTTTTATTGCGTATTTCCACAACAATGTGAACGACTCATTCTGTGACACCAAAAAAACTAAAAAAAAATATATTTGCATTATTTTTCATGACCTTGTATAAAAAGACACTAGCTATGTACAAATTTAATACTAAATTTAAATAAATGTTGTGTATAAGAGCAAAGGAAAATTAATTAACTTACCCATTTGGAAATCTTCCATAAGGCTTTCCGTTTATAGGCTTTATTAACTGCATGATTCCCGTAAACATTAACAGTTGTATAATCCAGTTCTGCACTATGGGTTTGTACAGAACGAAGGATCTTCGGGTCACACTTGTGGGCGGCCACATGCAGGGGAAGATTGCCCTTGTTGTTGCGTTGGTTAATAAACCTATGAACCTGGGGTGTTGTGAGTATGTAGTCAATAAATTTTTTTTTCCCAAAAAGGATAGCGTTTATGAGTGCATTATCCCCATCGTTGTCAGGAATATAAATAGCGTCAGGGCAAGTGCTCATGATATGTTTTGCAATCGACACATAGCCTTTTCGCGCTGCCATAATAAATGGAGTACTTCCTGATTGTTCCCTCCTAATATATGCCAAATTAGGATCATATTCTAATAATATCTTCACCAGCTCGAGATTGTTGTCAAGTGTAGCTATATGCAATGGATAGTGTCCTTCTTTTTCTTTACAGTATGCTAGTTGGGGCCGTCCTTCCAACAGTTGCTTAACTATACCTGACAGTACAGGTCACAGCAAAATTACAACATTTAGTAAGACCACCTAAAATCTATGAGAAGTGAGTGGTTCAAATGCATGGAGGGAGCAACGATAGTGGATCCAAGCCTGTCTGGTACGATGGCAATAGCGGTTCGCTCCAGGGCTACAGCAGAGACTGGGACAAAAGGTGAGATAACAGGTGGAGGTGGATTCGGGACTCTCAAGTAGAGGAAATAGCAAAGTATAGAGTTGGTGATGGAGTTGGGAGGTGAAGTTAGTGGTAGGGTTTCGTGCTGTGCATTTTAGAGTTCTTAATTTCACAAAATGAAATGCGTATACTACTAACTCTGAACTAGTATACTTGAGATAATTTTAACAAATATTCGAGTCAAATTAACGAAATGAATAAGAACTAACTACAATGGTAAGTACGGTTGCATAAGAAATGTCTAATTAGTATGAAAAATAACATGCACAGAATTGGGATTATAAGTAATGAACCTGCGTGGTTGAATCTCACAGCACCAAACAAGGCTGATTCATCTGTTGGGCCACACTCCGCTGAAGATGGGACTTTTATCAATCGCTCTACTACTTCAGAAAATCCTCTGCGGGCCGCCATATACATTGGCGACTCACCTGTATTGCTAACTTGCTCGGACAGTCGCGGCTCTATGTCCAAGAGCTGCAGTGCCAAATTTTCAAGGCCAGTCCGAATGGCATGATGTAATGCATTTTCTTCGCACCTATCGACCTTCAAGAGCATGCGGTTGAATGGCCTCCCTTCCTCCAAATCGTCATGCTGCATATACTGTGATGCAGCAGTGATGATGTCAGAAGCCAATGAAAGGTTAACCGCCATTAGAGCAGTTATCAGTGGGGTCTCGCCATCAACATTGGTGCCAGAGAAGAGGGAAGGGGCTCGGGACCAGGCCTCCCTTGCAAACTCGTGATGGCCGAGCATGGCGGCAATGTGAAGACAGTTGTTTTTGTGAGGAGTGGTAGAGAGCAGGATATCTGGGTTGGCGATAATCAAGTGGATGCAGAGGCTGAAATCACCTTTTTTGCATGCCTCGAGGAACTGTCGTAGTCGCCGGTCCATTGGGATAACAGGTGGGCAGGAAGAGGAAGCTAAGCTAGCTGAAAATCTCATGCTTTCTTGCTTGGTATTGATCTTGAGAAAATAAAATGGATTTTTATAATTAACTCGACAAGTTAATAAACCTCTTTGGCGTTTCAAGTTGATGGTTGGTTGCTTGTTTGCTTAATTAGTTGCCTTACATAGGGTACTAATTCCCAGAGGAAGATATAAAAATAAAAGATTTATACAAGTCGACAAGTTAGGAATATTGAAGTCGCATGACAGTGACAGTGGCTCAATCATTACATGAATACTTAAAAGGGGAATATGGACTTGAAAGCAACAAGGATGGTATCAGTTCTATTTTGAACCAATGAGACTTTTTTGTATAGGCCACCCACTAACTCCAAAAGTCCTACTTCCAGTATCAAAGGAAGGTATTAATTCCACATTTACACCAATGAGGCTTCTTTGTATAGGCCACCCACTCACTCCAATGCCACATATATATACCAGTACTATCAATGGAAGGTATCAATTTTACTGTGAGATGCATGTTTAATTTTTATAAGAGATATCTAAAATATGACCGGGTTACTATTAATAACGGTCGCAGTTTTATTTGTCTAATTTTCAGTTGCAGTGTAGACTGCAATGCCTGAAAAAGCTATAGTACAATAATAGATAGCTATTTGAAATAGTACTATTAATGTTAGTACAATTACAAAATTATGTTAGATTTTCAATTGTATCTAGCGCATGCTTTTTTGAAATTTTTTGGGTGTAGGATAACAGAATAGTTTTATAAGAAAACAGAGAGAGACAGGTAAAGCAATAAATCATTCCTCCTATAGTACACTATGAATTATAAATGAATTAAAAGTGAGTATTACTTTATTTGGAAAAAGGTTGGAGATAGCTCATATAGCTTGGTGTTCGCACAAAAGTGTATCACAAAGTTTCAGTATAGCAAGTTGTACCTTTTAAACCTTGAATTAACTTCCGATTAAGACTGCAAGTGCACAATCCTATCGTATAGTTTAGTCAGGTATCGATCCACATGACGGTTCAAATCTAAACTGGATTTTACTTAAATTAATTAGGTACTAGAAGTTGGAAAAAGTTGATTTGGTTTGTTTAATATTCCTAAGTTCAACAATGACCGAAATAATTGAAATGACAGAGAATAAAATTTGGTTTTTATCAGATATAAAAAGGCGTTTCCAGGATTTTTGATTTCATCTTCAACTCTGCCTCTCGGTACCAGACATGACCTGCGTACTTCCATACGCGGTCTGCGTGGAAGACGCGACCCACGTACTCTCATACGCGGTCCGAGTGGAAGACGCGACCCGCGTACTCTCCTATGCAGCCCACGTGGCCCTCGAGTGAATGCAGCAGCTGTCTGTTTCTGCATTATTCTTTGGTGTAAGGTTTCATTGACCGTACCTAATGTTTCTAAACCTCAACTCTCGTTTATTGGCTTAATAAACTTGGTATCGGAATTGCAATTTTACCTTCTTAGATTTTCAACCTGAACTCTCGTTTTTGGTAATCTACCTAAGTTATTTGTCCAGTTTACTAGAGGTATCCACTACCTCTCGATAAATGGAAAGGTTCACCTCTCGGTTACTATTTGGTCTCGCCTCACGGCTCGCACGGTTACTATTTGGTCACACCTCACGGCTCGCAAACCTACCTCAAATACTTAGTATGGTTGAAAGAAACATCAAGGCCAAAATACTAGAAAAGATACCATAGACATCTAACAGTAAACAACAAGAATCATTCAATCAACTTCAACAAAGCAACTAAAATAGTACTCAAACAAATAAACACGAACATCAACACAGATTCAAACAACATACATACAAAACAAAGTATCAAACTACATCATAACCCTAGAAACTAGATAATCTACTCAAACATAGTCAAAAAGCAAATAAAACAAATAATAGAAGAAGTATCCATGACAAAACCCGAACAACAAAGAAGATCCGTGAAGAACTTACGTCTTTCGCTTCTTAACTTCGTCTCCAACCCTAGGATCTATCTCTTGCTCTCCAAAATGCAGAATGAATGTGAATGTAGCAAGGAATCCCGTGATATAGCCATTCTGGCCTACCTTTGCTTCATTGAGCCTCTGTTTCCATTTCTGTTCTATTTCCGGAATAGGCTGATGCGGCCCGCGTCGGGTGTGACGCGGCCCGCGTGTCTGTGTCTCTCGCGTGTGTAATGAGTGGTCGTGTCTGTGGTCGCGTCAGGGTTTGATGCGGCCCACTTCGGATGTGACGCGGCCCGCATGTAGGGTTTCAGAATTCACAATCTTCCCTGATTTCGCTCGTTTTCTGCAAAGTAAGAATAAAAACACAGTAGTACCACATTCTATAGATATTCAATGTAATAGACACGATTTAGTGATTTAAAACACAGATTTTGGTACAGAAACTGGTCGGATTTGTAGGTCAAATAACGAGACATCACTTGGTACTATTTAGCTAAAATTTATAAGTGTGCTTTGAATTGCATGTCATCCAATATTAATTCTCTCCTAGGTAACTTTAGTATGCCATAGTAACTTGGTTAATGTATCAGTTACTTTTTTGTACTACTTTTATTTTGAGTAAAAGTTACCACTTGCATGATAAATTCTCCATGCAATTAATCGTATAATGCAAGATATCATTAGAGGAGCTAACGGGTCGGGTAGGGTCCGGATACTATTATATTTGGACCCGCACTCTAAAAGTGTTCGGATCCGAATTTTGATCCATATACTTCTTAGTTTCAAATCGGATCGGGTCCGATACCTATCTACCCGTAGATATTTCAGGTCCAATCTTTCAGTTCCGGGTAGACAGATACTTGTAACTTATTCGTGGATTATCAAGCCTGGTTCGGATCCGGAACAGGTCCGGATCTTGAGCGGGTATATGTCGCAACTCACAAGCATTTGAAAAACCCTTTACATTTCAATATAATTATAATTTCTTAAACATCTCATATAATATATCATTATAATATAAATTAAAATCTACTCCAAAATATTGAATATGAGATAATTTTAGAAAGTAAAATATTGGCGATGGTGATTTCATTCTATGGTTCCAAAAATTCTAGAGGTGCTACGTTTATCCGATTACCCGGATCCGATCCAGAACCGAACCGGATCCGACCTGGAACCAACCCGGATCCGGTTAATTTGGGTAGGGTATGGTTTAAAAAATATAACCGGTTAAATTATGGGTATGGTTACAAAATTAATAATTTAATATCCGATCCGGATCCGAACCGGAACCGATATTGTAATGGATAGGATATGGGTTTGAATTAGTTATCCGACCCATAACCGAATCCGACCCGATACCCATATAAATACCCGATAAAACATATATTAATAACTATGAAAATACAATTTTACATATAATCAAATTAACAAATGTCATGCCAGTAATCACATTTTGCATATTAATTTTTTAATAAAATTTATTGCTCTGAATATATCTTTCAATATCTGCCTTATATATCCTCTGCATAATCATGAAAATTTATTGCTCTGAATATATCTTTCAATATCTACCTTATATATCCTCTGCATAATCATGAAAATTTATTGCTCTGAATATATCTTTCAATATTTGCCTTATATATCCTCTGCATAATCATGAAAATTTATTGCTCTCATTGATATGTCTTTGCAATAAATCTCATTGAAATTAATTATCTGTCATAAATTTAATTCTCTATTAAAAAATTAGTATTAATATTCCATTCATGAATTTTTTGAATCATAGAAAAGGAAATCACCATCTCCAATATTTTACTTTCTCAAATTCTTGAGAGTTGTGACATATACCCGCTTCGGATCCGGAACCACCCATATCCGGACCGGATCCGATAATCCACAAATAAGTTATAGATATCTATCTATCCGGGACTGAAAGACTGGACCCTGAAATATCTACGGGTAGATAGATATCCGAATTCGGATCAGATCCAATTTGAAACTAATAAGTATATAGATCGAAATTCTGACCCAAACACTTTTAGGATACGGATCCAAATATAATAGTATCCGGACCCGACCCGACCCGATAGCACCTCTAAAAAATTCATGAATAGAATATTAATGTCAATTTGTTTCAATCAGCGAAGTAAATTTCAATTATCCATGTAGAAAGATAGATATATGGTAGACAAAGAGATCAAGAAATAAATTAATTAGCTTTCAAAATTTATAGGCAAAAGGTGAACGTGAAATTTGATATCAATGATCTGTGCGACAAGCGTAGTAAATTTCATTCAAAAAATTAAAAAAATATTACAAATAATTATCTTTTCAAAGTTATTAATATATATTTTCATATTAAATAATAATAAATAAATGGTATTATCATTCTATCCGATATTTATACAGGTATTAGGTTGGGTTCGGTTATGGGTCAGATAATTAAATCAAACACATATCCTATCCATTACAGTATCGATTCGGGTTCAGATCCAGGTCGGATAATTAAATTATTTATTTTTTAACCGTACTCATAATTTAATAGGTTTTAAACCATACCCTATCCAAATTAATCAGATCTAGGTCGGATCCGAGTAATCGGGTAATCGGTTCCAGATCCGATTTGAGAAGATATTATTTAATAACTTAAAGAAATATGAGAGTTTTTTTGTTTTTTTTTTCAAAAATAGAAGGATTACAATATTTTCTGGATTTACATGGAAGTGACTTTTGAACCTGGATCAATAACTCAGATTCAAAATATTTTTATTTTATTCCAATAACACACAAAGAAATATTTTAATTTTTCTTACAGCCGTGAAAAATCCGGCCTAAAAAATGTTGATCCGGGTTATTTGTCGCAGTCTTTTAATAAATCAAATAATATAGTTTTCCATCTATTTTCAAAGAAATATAGAAAATATTTCCAATATTTCAATACAAAAAATAAATAACTTATAATATTTTCTGTTTTAAAAAAAACATAGAACCGGGAATATAATTTCCGGTTTTGGAATTCCAAAACCTAAACCAGAAATTTATTTTCCGGTTCTGGAATTCGGAAACAGGGAAATAAATTTTTGTTTTTAAATTTTGATAATATTTTAATTATTTATATAAGAAATCAAACAATTGATTAGGTAAAATTACAAAATACTGAAAATAGCCAAAATGCATAACAAATTTTCTTGAAGTTGTTAACGTTATTACCAAATTAAAAAATCAAAGAAAACACCTAATTTATCTTTTATCTTTAAAATACACAATAATAAATACTACATGCTTTATTCATTAGTTTTTATATTTATTATAAGAGAACACCAAACAAATTTTTGAAAAGTTCTTGTTAGCAAATATGCAGCTACAAACAGAGATAGACCGTGGGCTCAATCATTACTTCCTTTTTTGTATAGGTTAAGCTGAGGTCTTTAAATGCTTTTTCTTTTTAAAATTGTTTAGGTTAAGCTGAGGCCTTTGAATGCTGAGGTCTTTTTTAAATTGATTAGGTTAAGCTGAGGTCTTTTTTTAAATTGTATAGGTTAAGCTGAGGCCTTTGAATGCTTTTTCTTTTTTAAATTGAGGGCATATTGGGCTTTAATTATTATTTTTTCACTCTTTTGGAGACTTGTAGTTCAAGGTATTTGGTGATGTGATGCTTTCGGCATGTGCTCTCATATTCCCTTGCAAAGATGGTAAACCCTGGTAATAGTTCATCGATTGATATTTCAATTTTAAGTTGGGTACAATATTTCACATTTTATTAAAAAGAGCTTGAAATAGGAGTTTTATTGCAAAACCCATTTCACAAATATATTATTTCGATATATATTTTTAACATGATATTAAATATAATTATTATAAATACTAAAAGAAACCACAAATTCTACATATATAGCATAACTAAAGTTCGCACGTACACCGACGAATAAGTTCTTCTCAACCTTTCACCAATCAATTTACTTATTTTCTGCTCAAATGTAAGCATTAAGTATACAATTATGCTGATAGATGTGCCGGTCTATATGTAATGGCTGTTTGGCCACCACATAGAAAAGTAAGATAAACAAATAAAAAAAAAACAAAAATGTAATAACACAACGACAACTAATTAGTAACTATTTGTATGAAATTTATTCAACCTACAATTCATTTCTGTTTCAAATTCTTACACCTCTCTTTAAATCCTACTTCAGAAGATAAATTGCTTTGGAGATGGTCCAATAAACATGAGTTTACTGTTAACTCTTTTTATAAAAAGTTAGAATATATATATATATATGGTAGCATTCTAAATAAGAAATATGCAACCATCTAGAAATCCAGAAATCCATAGTTCCTCTTAAGGTTAAGGTTTTCCTATGGTTACTTAGGAAAAATAGGATTCTGACTAAGATTAATCTAGTAAGGAGAGGATGCTCATGTACTACTGAGTGTGTTCTATGGTGAATCAGAAAGTACTGATCATTTGTTTGTTCAATGCTCTTATATTACACAGATTTGAACTTGAGTGTGGGGGAAGAACAAAAAAAAGAAAGGAGGATGTGAGGGTTGAGAGGGGCAATTTGGTTATTACCGAGAGGAGGCGGGAAAAAACAGTGAAAGAGAGGGGGGGGGGGGGGGGGGGGGGGGGGGTAAGACACTAATACTGGAGGCAATCCAAACTCTGATTCAACGCTCAGATCCGCTCGGATCTTAGTGCAAATCAAACATTTCAGATAAAACTAACTTGTATCTCATGTGATTTAGTTCAGTAAAACTAACATGTATCTTTTGTGATTTTTATTTGGACTAAAAATAATGTTAACCATTTGTATATGATATTAATTAATAATTTATCTTGATTTTTAGAAATAAGATTTAAATATATTATTAAATTACATAATAATAGAATATATTATCATATTAAAAAAAACAATGGATAGTTTTCAAAATACATATTTTTAGCTAAAAATAAAACATTAATGAACATCCAAAAGATACATGGGTTATTTTTCTTTTGTTGTTGTTCCTATAAATTAGATAAAGATTTTCCAATGAAGAATATATAGTAACTAATAAATGGTCTTTGTTCTAGAAGATTGCATAAACTACGGAACAAAAATGACAGTCGCAAGATATATGTATGGAGGGGCAAAAATGTCTTTAAAATTAAACAAAATTGTAGTTGTTGTGTTCAAATAAAAAATTAGTGTGTTAATATCATCACCCGATAATTAGGCAGGATTTGGGCATTTGAGTCCACTTTGGAAATTATAGTCTAGAAAACAGAAAAATTTATTAAGCCCATGTTCGTTAATTATTGTTTTAAACTCACTCACGGCTTCAAAATTGATAAATCAAATTAAATTCATTAAAGCCCAAAGAGGCCCAACGAGCCCAAATAACAAAGTTCCCTCTCCCATGTTCTGCTCGTTTTCTCATTTCTCACTTTGTTCTTATCGCCCTGGCCGCCCATTTACTCTCACTTTGTTTTTTAATTTACTAATTTACCCTCAATACTTTTGTTCTTCCTATCAGTGCTTCATTGGTTAATTGTAATTTAAGTGGGTTCATATTCCTCTTGCTGCAAAATTTTGATAACCAAATTGCATTATTGCTTACAAAAAGAGGCGCAGAAACCGTCGGCAAATGCCGGACTCACGCTTTTTCAAACAAATGCAAGACGTGGCCATGCCGTTTATCAAAACATTCATCTCATGGGTACCGGGCAATGGAGGAACAATAAAATTCTGGCACGATAATTGGGGTGTCGGTATCCTCCGGCACGATTTCGAGGCTCTCTACATGCATGCCATAGAAGCTGACATAACAATGGCAAGGGCACTAGCAGTGCAACAGTTCATTCCACTGTCGCAGCCGGCAACCGAAGAGATGAGGCGCATGATGGGGATAATTAATCACAGGGGAATATGTCTCGTGGGCCAACAAGACGCGCCAATATGGCAGCCGGCTTCAATGAAGGGGTTCTCAGTCAAGTCAGCCTACTTAGCAATGAAAGATGGACCTATAATTAGATCAGATCTGAAAAGAATTTGGAAACTAAGGGTCCCACCTAAGATTAAAATCTTTGCATGGTTAATGTCGCTAAACAAGGTTTTGACTACTGACAACCTGATAAAGCGCGGATGGGAAATGCCGAGTATATGTCACCTATGCCGACGGGATGCGGAAACTGTAGCCCACTTGTTCAATAAATATCATATAACCAGACACACATACGAAATGGCTTCGCAACGGCTATCAATACTGGTGCACAACGAAGGTGGTACACTGGTGTACACAGAAACAATAACAGCGAAAAGGGTGCACAAGAAGGAGAGGGAAATGATTCTAATCACACAGTTTGTGATTTGGCGAGAGAGATGTAACCGAATATTCAAAGACCAAGCTAAAATTGTAGAATACCTGGTCGAAGAAATACACGAACAGTGGGAGATGGCAAACCAGTTTCTATAAAGGAGACAAGAAGGCGGCAACGCCTCTGGATGTGCTACACTTTTCAGTCTTTCGATTATTTGCCTTTTATTAGTTATATTTAATCTCTTTGTTTTACTGTTTTAAATAGCTTAAATGTCTTGAGCTGCTTTTCTAATTACTTTGTAAAAGGTCTTTCATAAAAACCAAAAACTTCTTTCCAATCAATTAAGTAAACAGGGGCTTGACCCCGGTTCTTCTCTTAAAAACAAAATAAACAATAACATGTACACAAACAAAAAACATAGGCAACAAAAATATACATTAAAATTGTTATTTAACATCATGAACATGAACTTCATAACAACAAAAAAAAAAAAAAAAATAAAACTGTCTAAGAGAATATTAATCCAGATTCATTAACTTGTTGCCAACAGATTATTTTTGCAACTGATTTATGGAATCAGAACAGAACATATTTCACTTCAAATTAAACAAAAATAAGTAAAACACAAAATGAGCCTATGTTTTCTGAAGCATGTTTACATTTTCTTGCACAACGAACACAATGAGCATGGAATTTATCTTTATAATGCAAGATATAACTATTTGATTTAAAAAATGTTTAATCTTTTGCTGAGCGGGCCGGCCTAATAAATTAGGAAGTTGTTTCGGCCCATTAAAATCTGTTCCAAAAGTCCAGTCATTTTAATTTTCTCTATTAAGTAGCTATGCTTTTTTAATACAAATTTCATTGATAAAAGAAATAAATGTAAAGATAGCTTATTTGTAATGTTAAAATAAGTAAAATAAAACATTATTCATACAATATTATATATTGCTTACTATTATAACAATGTAAAATCCAAAAGAAAAAAATTTGTATGTCCAGTGAATTTATCAACTTTTTTATAAAATTGTTATCCAATATTTGTACACTTCGTTAAAGAAAAAAATTATGTCTTGTGATATCATATACAATTTTTTTACTGATATAGAGACATTAAAACTCTTTTCATTTTGATTTTGAAATTCTCATTGCTACGATGAAAATCATTTTAAAAGAGAGATATTGTAACACTATGCGCTATTATGTTTAGAAAATGAAACATGCTTACAACTTACATATAGTTCTTAAGAATCAAATTCATCCAAATTATTAAAAGAGCAATTATAGTACCAATTATGAGCAATTATATAGTTCATTCTTTATAGTTTTAACTTTCCTTGAAAAAAAGTAACTGATGACTTCCTACTACACATATAATGCCCTTGTGTTTTCTTCATCTGAATTTCATTACATTTTAGTTTTTTTTGTATCAGTATTAGAAGCTTGATACTATTTATCAATTACTCCGTCACAGATGTCCATATATAAAAAATTTACATTACCTAT
This sequence comes from Carex parvula, assembly GCA_025461045.1. Taxonomy (NCBI): domain Eukaryota; kingdom Viridiplantae; phylum Streptophyta; class Magnoliopsida; order Poales; family Cyperaceae; genus Carex; species Carex parvula. Next base: position 180,773 of record JAJGRW010001098.1, on the reverse strand, counting down.
CGAAATTGGCATATTGCTAAGTAACAGTGGATCTGGACCGTCTGACCAAAATCCGAACCAATTCAGTCCGTGGTGGAATGCACTAAGACCCTTTAATATTTGTGCTGGAGCAGATCGGACGGTCTGGATCTAAACTCAAAATTTGAGTTTAGGGGATCCGAATTCTGGTCCAGGGGTGCTTACTGTTTAGGGATTGATACCTGTGGATCTGGTATATACGGATTCCATGCATTCTATGTTGGGAGTTTTTCGGAAAAGAGGAAAAAACAGAAAACAGGGCAGCAGCCGAAAATTTTCACAACTCCATTTTTTTCATTGATTAATTAACATGAACAGATCTACTATTTATAGTGGTGCATATCCATCATTTCGCACCCCACTAACTCCACTAACTTTGCTATAACTAACCTATAACCAACCCACTACATGACATATTAATTAAAAACTACCCACTACTTCCTGCACATGTCTAAACAGAAAACTTGCTGCCTAAGTTTACAATTACTTCTAAACAGAAAATAAAAACTGCTCTAAAACCGAAATATAAAAAACTGCATCTTTTATTGGCTGATACGGTCCGTATTGGCTGATACGGTCCGTATTCATTTCTGACTTGGATTATTTTCAACACCCCCCCTTAATCCAAAGTCCAGCACATTCATCATGTCTCGACACCAGTTGAACTTCTCTCGTGGGAGTGATTTGGTCAGCACATCTGCAACTTGCTGGTTCGTGTTCACATACTGCAGCTCTATCATCTTTTGCTCAATCAGATCTCGTATGAAATGGAGCCGAGTGTCTATGTGCTTTGTTCTGTTGTGATGCACCGGGTTGTTACTAATTGCAATTGTCGACTGATTATCACAATAGAGTATTGTTGCACCTTTCTGCTCACAATCTAACTCTTCCAATAAGCGCCTTAACCATACACCTTGGCATGCTGCTGATGTTACTGCATTGTACTCAGCTTCTGCGGTTGATAGTGCAACTGTTGACTGTTTCTTCGAATTCCAACTTATTACGTTGTTGCCAAAGAAGAACACCTGACCTGTTGTGCTTTTTCGATCATCTATGCTGCCTGCCCAATCACTATCGCTGTAGCCTATCAAACACGGTTCATCAACACCCTTGTACCACAGACCATAGCTTGTTGTACCTGCAATGTACCTAAGAATTCGCTTTGCTGCTCCCATGTGTTGTTTAGTTGGATTCTGCATGTATCTCGCAACCATTCCAACTGCATGTGTGATGTCTGGTCTTGTGTGCGTCAAGTACAATAGACCTCCCACCAAACTCCTAAACCGAGTTGCATCTGCTGCTCCGGTTCCATCAATAGCTGTTAACGTCTCGTTTGTATTCATTGGAATTAGTACAGGATTGCAATCTTTTAGTAATTCCACCAACTTCCAGGTTTGGTTTTGCTCGATTGAGCTCATTTCTTCTTTCATTGCTTGCACCCATTCCTTTCTTTCTACGGCTTCTTCATAGGACAATGGATCTGCTACATACAAAACCTGAGTTGCTTCATACAATTCTTGTAAGGATCGTACCTTTCTTCCTTGTGTATCCGGATCAACCATCCGATGTGATGTGCTACTCGAGCTTGGACTGCTTTGCAGCTGCTCACTGCTGCCTTCTTCTTCTTCATCTTCTATTTCTGCTATTGGTGTGTTGTCTTCCTCCATAGACCAACTCCAACTAGCATTCTCATCAAACATGATATTTCTACTGACTATAATCTTCTTTGTCACCGGATTAAACAACCTATAACCTTTAGATTGTATGCAATACCCAATGAACACACACTTTTCAGATTTTGAGTCCAGTTTTTTTCGGTTTTGTGTACTTATGAGAGTGTAAGCAATACACCCAAAAACACGCAAATGCCCCACACTGGGCTTCCTTTCAAACCACGCTTCAAACGGTGTTTTGTTCATCACTGCCTTGGTTGGTGACATATTTAAAACATATACCGCTGTTGCTACTGCTTCAGCCCAAAAACTATTCGGCATACCTTTAGATTTCAGCATACTTCTTGCTAGTTCTACTACCGTGCGGTTCTTGCGTTCAGCTACACCATTTTGCTCAGGTGTGTATGGAGTGGTCAGCTGCTGTAGCACCCCTTCTTTCTCACAAAACTGCTTGAATTCTTTTGATTGAAACTCACCACCACGGTTTGACCTTAGAGCTTTCAGCCTAGCCCCTGTTTGCGTCTCTGTCATGGCTTTGAACCTTTTGAACAGCCCAAACGCTTCACTTTTATAGCTAAGGAAATAAACCCAGGTCATCCTACTATAATCATCAATAAACAGCATAAAATACTTGCTTCCTCCCATTGATTCAACCTCCATGGGACCGCACAAATCAGTATGCACCAACTCGAGTACCTTGGTTGCACGCATCGACTGATCTTTTGGAAATGGCAGCTTCGATTGCTTGCCAAACACACATCCTTCACATAACCCGATTTCACCAATTTTGGGTAACCCATTCACCATTTTCTTTTGATTCAACAATCTCAAACCATTCATGTTTAGATGACCATACCTTAAATGCCATAACTCACTGGAACTAATCTCCTTGGCTGCAAGTGCCTTGTCTTTCACCTTGGCTATCTCTAGAGGGAACAAGTTGTTTTGTGTCTTCTTGATTGTTGCCATCGTCTGATCCGTGGCTGCATCTACAATTCTGCAATTGTCGCCTTCAAACTTGATGGTACACCCGCTACCCATCATCTGACCGATGCTGAGTAGGTTTTGGGACAGTTGAGGAATATAGTACACATCATGTAGCATCCGTGTTTTGTGACTGCTGGTCTGCACGGCTACTCTTCCTTTTCCTTCAACATGAATCTCTTTATCGTCACCAAGCTTTACTGCCTTCTTGTATGACTCATCTAATTCATCAAATAGATGTTTGAAACCCGTCATATGGTTTGAGCACCCGCTGTCCAAAAACCAGATTTGACTCGCATCTGATTCTTCATAGGCTTTGGCCATGAACAACTGTGCCTGATTGCTCTTCTCTTCAACAAAACTTGCCTGTCCTTCTTCTCTTTTCTTCTTGTAGCAGTCGGCCTGCACATGACCGGGCTTGTGGCAGTAATAACACTCCACATCTTGACTTTCTTCTCTCTGTTTCTTGTAGCAATCGGCTTGCATATGCCCTTTCTTGTGACAGTAGTAGCATTCTACATCTTTCTTCGGTTGATTAGAATGTGGTTGATTGTAACTCGGCTTGCCTCTGCCTCTGCCGCCTTGACTGCCTCGACCTCTGCTGTAACTTTGGCCTCTACCTCTGCCTTGCTGTTGGCTTCTTGAGGAATTGCCATTGGTATAGAAAGCTTTGGTGTCATCCTTCACTTCTGATCGGTTGAGACGAACTTCATGGACCTGCAGTGATCCCATCAACTCATCAAACGTGTAGGTGGACAGATCTTTGGATTCTTCGATCGCCGCGACCACATGATCAAATTTGGTTGTCAGGCTGCGCAACACCTTCATGACCACCGTCTTTTCTGGAAGATCTTCTCCACAACTTCTGATTTGGTTGACTATTGTTGTAACTTGCGTGAAGAAGGATTGAACTGACTCGCCTTGTTTCATGTTCAATGTCTCAAACTCCCGTCTCAAGCCCTGCAACTTGATGGCTACCACCTTGGAACTTCCCTGAAATGCGGTTTTCAGAGTTGTCCAAGCCTGATTTGCTGTTTCTGCTGCTGCAATCTTTGCAAACACCGATTCGTGTACGGCTTGCTGAATGAAGAAGAGCACCTTTGCATCTCGCTTGGCTGTGTCGATTGGTGTCGGATCTGGATTCGGTATTCCCTTGTCTGCTAGTTCCCACAAGCCATGAGATTTCAGCATAGTTCGTATCTTGATACTCCAGAATTCGTAATTCTCACCCTTGAACAAAGGTACCATCTGATTTGACATGCTAATGGTGGTGTTGTTGCCTGCGTCGGCCATGGTCGGATCTGCCTTGATCTCTCACCTTTGGCTTAGTCGGATCTGCCTTGATCTCTCACCCTCTCACCTTTGGCTTGGTCGGATCTGCCTTGATCTCTCACCTTGCTCTGATATCAATTTTGTTGGGAGTTTTTCGGAAAAGAGGAAAAAACAGAAAACAGGGCAGCAGCCGAAAATTTTCACAACTCCATTTTTTTCATTGATTAATTAACATGAACAGATCTACTATTTATAGTGGTGCATATCCATCATTTCGCACCCCACTAACTCCACTAACTTTGCTATAACTAACCTATAACCAACCCACTACATGACATATTAATTAAAAACTACCCACTACTTCCTGCACATGTCTAAACAGAAAACTTGCTGCCTAAGTTTACAATTACTTCTAAACAGAAAATAAAAACTGCTCTAAAACCGAAATATAAAAAACTGCATCTTTTATTGGCTGATACGGTCCGTATTGGCTGATACGGTCCGTATTCATTTCTGACTTGGATTATTTTCAACATTCTAGTCTTCGATATGTAACTACAACCCATGACTGTGGATTTTGTTCGCTCACTTAAATGTGTTCTATTTTATATGAACTGTAGTTGTTATTGTACACAAGATGATTACTAAACCTTTTACTAATCAATTTATTTATTTTATGCCGAATCTAAGCATTAAGTAGAAAATTATGTGTATTAAAAAATAAAATAAGTACTATTCAAAAGGAGGCAGAAGAGAAAAATGCAATTAATATTAAAAATAAAACAGAGAGATTACTAGTGGAGCGTACAAGTGGAGATTACAAAGGAGAGAAATTATTAGACAAAGTAGGAGAGGAGAAGGTGAACCAACCTTTGTCAGAAAAATAATTACTACGTTTCAATTAAAACCATAGCATTGGAATTCAAAGTTCAAATATGTGATAGAAAAAACAAAGTTTCCAGCATTTTTGCACTTTTTTAAATATTTGGAATGAGGTCTTTTTCAAAAAGACCACCAAGCCTGTAGCGCAGCATTAATAGGGGCCATTCACTGATGATCTTTGAGAGGAACGGAAGGATGGTGGAGAGTACTAGTATGAGAATAGCAATCCACAAATTGTTTGGCGCAATGACCGTGAACAAACCGGTACCAAACGCAAGTGCAGTAGACCCAAAGGCACACCACATGAGCGCCCTTGTTGTTTTCCTATAATTGAGCAGGAAATCCAAATCCTCCCTTGTCGCCAAAATGCAGAGAAATGCGACAGCAAGGGATGAACACATGGCTATGGTGTCTGAGATGAGGAACACCTGGAAAGCTGTTTTCCTTGCAAAAACGGGTAGTCCAGCATCAGCGGAATCAGAACTGTATCCACCTGGCAAAGTACAAGCTGCAGAAAAAGTGATAGTAGCGAGGAGGGCAGCGACCAGAGATGTGTTGGAAGTGTACTTTGCTGTAAGTGACTTGACCTCCTCTATTGCTTGCTTCTTGATTGTCTTTTTTGCGTTATGTCTTATTGCATAAGTCCATGAGGAGGGAATTACATTTGACAACAACGTGAAGGACTCATTCTGTAACAGAATAATAAAATAAAAAATATAAACATGATCTTTCTTGACCTTATATTAAAAAACACTAGCTATATCCTGATTGGAATTAACGAACTGTATAAAATTAATACTAAATTTAAGCAAGGGTTGTATGTAAGAGCAATGAAAATTAATTAACTTACCCATTGCAAAGTCTTCCATAAACTAGTCTTTGCATAAACTATGTTAATTGCAGAGGTATTATCAACATTAACAGCTGTGTAATCCTGTCCTGGATGGGATAGTAGAGAGCGAAGTAGTTTCGGGTCGCACTTGTCAGCAGCATGAAGCAGGGGAAGACGGCCTTTGTTGGTGCCTTGGTTAATAAACCTATGAAGTTGGGGTGTTGTGAGTATGTAGTCGATTGCATCTGGTTTCTCATAGTAAATAGCGTGATGGAGTGCACTATTCCCATCCTTGTCGGGACTAAAGACAGAGTCAGGACAGGTGCTCATTATCTCTTTTGCAATTGACACGTAGCCTTTTTGAATTGCTAAAATGAATATAGTATTTCCTGTTCCTTCGATCTTATTATATGCCAAATTATGATCAAATTCTAATAATATTTTCACCAGCTCGAGTTTGTTTTCAATTGTAGCTCTCTCAATAGGATTGATTCGATTTTTGTCTTTGTGGTATGCTAGTTGGGGCCGTCCTTCTAACAGTTGCTTAACTATACCTGACAATACATATCACCATAAAATTACAACATTTAGAGATCACCAAGAATCTATGAAAAGTAACTGTAATTCAAATGCGGCTTGCTCCAAGGTTTGCTCTACTAATAGGCATGGTTCCAATAATCGGTCAATTTCTAGTTGACTCAGCCGAGTCGGAGCTGAAATACATACATAAGACTAACTACAACAGAATGTACAGTTGCATAGGAAATCTCTAATTGGTATGAAAAATAACATGCACAAATTGGGCTTATAAGTAATGAACCTGGGTGGTTGAAGCTCACAGCAGCATGCATAGCTGATTGTTCTGTTGGGCCACAATCCGCCGAAGTCGGGTTTTCTAGCAATTGCTCTACAATTTTAGAATATCCTCTCCGGGATGCCATGTACATCGGTGACTCACCAGCATTGGTAACTTGCAGGGACAGTTGTGGCTCTATGTCCAAGAGCTGCAATGCCAAATTTTGAAAGTCATTCCTCATGGCATGATGCAACACATTTTCATTGCGCCTATCGACCTTCAAGAGCATGCGGTTCAATGGCCTCCCTTCCTCCAAATCGTGATTTGGCATAGCAGTGATGATGTTAGAAGCCAATGAAAGGTTAGCTGCCATCAGAGCAGCTATCAGTGGGGTCTCGCCATCAACATTGGTGCCGGAGAAGAGGGAAGGGGCTCTGGACCAGGCCTCCCTTGCAAACTCGTGATGGCCGAGCATGGCGGCAATGTGAAGGCAGTTGTTTTTGTGAGGAGTGGTAGAGAGCAGGATATCAGGGTCGGATAGAACCAAGGAGTTGCAGAGGCTGAAATCACCTTTGTTGCATGCCTTGAGGAGCTGTCGTAGTCGTGGGTCCATTGGGAGAACAGGTGGGCTGGAAGAGGAAACTAAGCTAGCAGAATTGCTCATACTTTCTTGCTTGTTTAGTTAGTCGCCTTAATTTGTGTATTGATCTTGAGAAGATATAATGGATTTATATATCTCTCAAGTTAAGGAACTTCGTTCATGTTCTCACATGTTAGCTAGCTGTACACAACTTACAAACAAAAGATTATCATTTATTAAGGAAAAAATATATTATTTATGTCATATATGATTCGTTGTCCTTTTTTCATGGAAGAAGCCGGATAAAAATACATTTGACTTGTTCCAAGGCAATTATATAAGGAGTGGCGAATTTAGATTTCTAGGTAACGTCGGCACATAATTGTGAAATTTATTTTTATGACATTTTTGTCTTTTAAACACTTTACAGTAAAAATCTTCATTTATTTGTTGAAATTTGTAGAAGAAAATATCACTACATAGATATATGTGAACAAATACACTTACAGAAAAACGGATGCTGGATTTCAAGGATTTTTTATTTATTATAAGAAAATGGTCTAATTATATTTGTAAGATCTATGTAATAAATAATCTGGTTTTTTTACATCATCAACCCTACATCTGTGCAGCTAAACTTTTGGAACACAGGTGCAACTCGAACGGATCGGATCTATGTCAAAATACTGCCTATATATCATCTATATAATGTAATTCAGTAAAGGTGTCACTCAAACAAATCGGATTCTATCGGATCTGATTTAAGGTTGTCTAATTTTGGATTATGTTTCACATTACGGATTATTTGAGGTCATATCAGATCATATTTCTGTTATAGTTCCGTGGTTCCGGCGCCTTAAGTTAAAATGACAGTCGCTGCCTCGCTGGACCTCCTACAAAGTCTAGCTGTCGAACTTGCAGGACATTATTAATTAGGTGAGGCTATGGTACAACGAATATCACACACTGATTTGTAATATACTTCCATATTTTTGTTTTTTAAATTCCAAACGGTCGATCTGATCCGAACATGATCTTCATATGAAAATATAATTTAAAACCAAGTTTTACATTTTTTGCAATTTTTTTATTATTTTCTTTTAGATAGGTAAAAATCACTTGATGTTGCATGTGGTGGGCACTTGACAAGGAGAAAGTTCTAAGAAAGTACGTTACTCTCATCAAGGATATGATAGCGAAACTAGTGACTTTTCTCTTAAGATATGATTACATTAAGGGTGAGCTTTGAGCCCTTTCATTTTTTTCTCTAGTGGTGGATGAAGTCATGAGAGACATACATTAAAATTAGATATGAAAATTAATTAACTTTTGGAGTGCAGTTGGAGGCTGTAGTTTCAGAGAAGTTTCATGGAAAGATACATCGGATGTTAACAATTTCCATTTAAGAGTTGCTTATTTATAAAATAATTTGTGAATTAATGTGAGTAATGGACCAGGGTTATGATTCATTCAACGAATTATAATACTTCCCAACTTGTCAAATTTTAAGTAATATTATGAATTAATTTTAATTATAGTTAACATCATGTGTCACCATTCGAAAATGACATGCTCAATTATATAGTGAAAAAAACTGTATCGAAGTCAGCCATATATATGTCACTATTTTGAAAGCGTCAATGTTTACTTTTTTTGCCTTTTCATAATTCCAAACGATTTTTAATATAATATTTTGTTATAATAATCGAAAAATTATCAGCAATTAAATTTTTTTTTTAAATTATCAGAATTTAATATCACTATTTGAAAGAGTCAATGTCCATACAATCATTATCGATCAGAAAATTTTTTTCCGGCGTTTTGGCCTGCTTTTTTGGTGCTTAAAAAACGCCGGTAAAACTCAAGAAATTTTTTTAAAAAAATTCCAAAAAAAATCCAAGCGTTTAATAAGCGCCGGTAAAGATCACAGAAATTTGAAAAAAGAAAATTCCTGCTACGATAGTGTACTGGATGGTCAAAAAGATAGAACAAATTAACTAAGCATGCACATTTAGCAATTACTTAGAACATTCGATTATACACATAACTATTTTTAAAGCTGAAAACAAAAAGAATACATCTTCAGAACTAAATTGTTCAAAATGAAAAATGAGAACATATAACAAGTATTAAGCGAGAAAATATTAGGAATGCCAGAAATTAACCAGCAATACCAGGCTTTGGTCTAGAGCCAGCACTGCTGATGGGAGCTAAGTAAACTGGTCCCTTTCTCTTCCTCAAAATTTGTTCCTTGATTAGGTAATTCATCATTTTCTTCTTCCAAAGCATTTATTCAAGATCAAAATTTAGACCTAGCAGACCAGCTGTTCCATTCTCTTTTTTCTGAATCTTCGAGAAAGAAAGAAAAAAGGGAATTAACGGAGACGCAATATGTTGTCAGAATTTAAAGGATTATGTTCATCTCAACTTTTATAGTTATAAAATAAGGCAAACATCTATGGAAGAAATTACCATCTCTAAGAAGAACACTTTTTAACCAAAACTGAACGCCCAATTCATGAAATGAGTCGTAGTTTCCAATCTGATCAATATGCAATTTCATAATAAATTACACATGTTAACATGCAAAAAAAATTCTGATTAGAGAAATTACTAATGTGCCACCTAGAAGCAACTATGGTTCAATGATGAGCTGCAAATTAATTTAATTTAGGTTCATTGCAAGAATATACTTGATTTATCAAATTAGAGACATACCTGACCAGAGTGCTTAAAAGACACAACGATATATTTCTTGTATGCTTCAATAGCTATTGCATTCAGATTTGCCATCGGTGAAGTTAACACCTGAATTTTCAGTATAGTTAACTCACGGAACTATTAGTGGCTCAAGAACTATTACAGTAGCAAAATGTAATGGTATAAACTACACATATGGCAAATCTGAGGGTAAAAAAAATAAATGTGTACAAGCACGGCAATACAACATATTCACAAACAACAAAAGATTGCAAAGGTCCCATGCAAGAATCAAATACAATTTGACAATTATGTCCCTGTGTTTTGTATAAATATTGGTACGACTATTTTCCCTTTCCCAAAGTACAAAATGCACAAAAGCGATTCAGATAATAGCGATGCACTGCTTAAAATATCGATCTAAATCATGACGTACAATTGAACATAAGACAAGTCATTAAAAACCGAAACGAAAGCAGTAATTGAAATTTAAAATTTAATAATGACACAATAGAACTATCTTTGAAAAACCTGAATCCTGTCAAAGATGCTGCCTAAGATACAAGGTCCTAGTTCCACTGAAAGAGGCTATAGATGACAAAGAACAACAAAAAAATAATTGTCATTAAATATATTGACAATAAAGTAACGAAATTCATACGACTTTCTAGAATAGCATCACAATAAAATGACCGATCAGCTTATGCCACAATCTATACAGCAAAATTCTGATTCAGTTCTATGTAGACAGCAACATATACTCGTGCCAAAGAAT
>JAJGRW010001098.1:37951-164543 GCA_025461045.1 Carex parvula | reverse complement strand
ACTAAACAAAAAATATTATTTATCTCATAGAATTTGAACTCTAGATGCAGCAGCAGATTCAAGTGAAGCAACTGGCTCTGGATTTTGAAATTATGAAGAGATATACATCTTCAAAGTTCTAATTACTTGAATCATTATGATGTATGTACAAATTAAGTAAGTTAGTTTTTTTTTTTTTTTTTTCAAATTTGTTAATTAGAGTATTATTTAGAATTAACAATAAGTTTGAATCTATTTAAATCCGATTCGCTATTTTTTTTGTTCCCCATAAATAGATCCGTCCTGTCTAGGTGCACAATTCTCTTTTAAGATTTTTGTGGTGCTGTTCGGCAAGAAGGAGTAAGCCTCCTTAAAGGCTCTTTTAATTTCTTTTAACTTTCTTAGCTGCTTAATTCTGTTAAACACATATTTTTTAGCGTGAATTAAGATCTTAATTTCCTGTCTGGAACTTAAGGCATCTTTACTCTTTTTTTTACATTCTTTAGTTTTACTAGTCAACTGACATGGGTTGCTTAGTGTATATAAAGATTTAATCTTAATTGTTTGCGGAACAAATATCGATTAAAAAAGTACGGTTTGGATCCGATTATATATGCATGGTACTCCCCACTTGTTATATTATATATATTATGTGTTAAATTAATTTTAGTCCACTGTCAGAGCTTAGAAAGCTATTAATTATATTAAGTATATGATTAAATTTCTCCTTGTGCTGCTGGATCGCAAATGCAAGTAGCTGCTCTTCTAGAAAGTTTCAATCAGTTTATTTTGTTATATAATTGCTTCATGGCTGAACAATTGTATTGTATTGTACAGCCACACATTCATGCGCCACAGAGAATCCAGAGATCCGTTTCCATAGATACCGCCGACAGTTTGGCCTCTTTAACTGAGCCTCGGTTTCAGTTGAATATGTCTCTTTCATTTTTATATTTTGAGATTATATTCCAAGGAAAAAAAAAAAAACTTTTTCTTTATGTTTACAACTTTGAAAACTGTTGTTCTTTAGTTTTTTTTTTTGTTCTTTTTCAATAATTTTATCTTTTTTTTTTGTATTTATTCCCCAGAGGAATCAGTGCCAAATTAGTTTGTTTCCTCTCCATTGATTAGAAAATGGTTCCTCCAGTGAAAGCACTCATTAATATTTAGAGCTATTAAGTAATTAACCAATTATGAAATTTCGTTGCAAATAAGAAAAAAAAATTGTTAATTATTTAGAGTTTTTTTTTACTTTCTATTATTCAAATACACAATAACTAAATTTTAATTATCAATTCAATGAAACATTATACATTAGATCATGCTAGATAATGATACAATATCATTTTGAAAAATCAGAAAAAGAAGCACAAGTGGTGCAACCTTGCAAACGGATCAAATATTTATGTCTAAATTAGATACAGATATCCAAAATTTGAATATCCGTGCAGATACAGATACAAATGTGATTTTAAATTTTAATTATCCGTATCTGAATAGTAGCTATATACCATACAGTTTAATACATATTATGAAAAAATTATGTATATATCTACAGATATCCGATTCGTATCTATATCCATCTAATATTTGATCCGTTTGCACACCTGCTACTAGGGGTGCAAACGGATCGGATACTGATCGGATAGTGGTAAAACCATATCCGTATCCGTTTTTATTTTTCGGATACGGATACGGATCGGATATTAGACGGATACGTACGGATACGGATCGGATATCGGATATCCGTGGATATATACATAAATATGTTCATAATATATATTAAACTATATAATATATATCTACTATTCGGATACAAATAATTAATATTCAAAATCATATCCGTATCCGTATCCGCACAGATATTCGGATATCGGATATCCGTATCTAATTTTCGGATACGGATTCGGATACGGTCGGATTTTATCCGATCCGTTTGCACACCTGCTACACAGGTCTCTTGGTATCACTGGAGAGTGCCAGTACTTTTTGAACCAGAGGGACCTTAAAAAAGACAAGATACCCCACAAAAAGCGGAAAAAAAAAGAAAAAAAAAAGGACACCATTGCTTTGCTGCTTTTCCTCTGTTCTCATTAAACCCACTTTTCTCTGTCTCAGTCTCTCTCTCTACAAAGAAAAAAAATGCTACTCTTCGGCTATCTTTCTACTCATGAGCAACGCTTTATCATCTCCATTCTCTAAAATCCTCTTTGTTGCATAGTCAGAGAGAAAGAGAAAGGTGTTCAGCTCAAACAGAACCAGGTTAGTCAGATGCAAATGTCTTCTTAGTTCTTCTCTTGTCATTTTCTTTGTTCTCATATTGTTTTTTTTTTTTCTCTCTTGACATTATTTATATACATGTTTTTAAAAGTTCTTAATGGAAAACTTGGTACTTTGTTTATCTTCTTCTTGTTTGATTGAGAGAGAGAGAGAGAGAGAAACACCATAGCTGAAGCAGATTTAGGCATTTCAGGTCCTATTTATGTCAGAAAATAAATGTACCTCTTTTTTTGGTAGAATTGGGGTTCTGGGTTTGGTGCAAAACTGCAAATCACACTAGTTGCCTTTCTTATCTTTAATTAATACTGTTTTGCTTTCTGTTTTTCACCCTCCTTTATTTCGCTTTCTTTGCTTTATTGCTGTCAATTTCTAAGTATACCCCTCAAAAACTGGAAAATTAGTATCCCCTTCAAAATGCAGTATATTTTAGAAAAATGTCAGTCTTCTAATTAGACAGTTTTCGAGGGGAAATTGATTATTTCTCTACTTGTGATTGTATAAGTGTCGGACGTAGAAAAATGACACATTTGTCTTAAAAAACCAACAAATTAGAAACAGACATTTTGATGAAACATGCTACTAAGATTTTATTTTTTTAATGAAGGATAAAATGAGTATTTTATAAATTTAAAATGAATTTTAACAGATAATGGATACATTTGCAAGTTTGTTAAGTTTAAAAGGGTAAATATGATATTATGAATTTTAGAGGAGGAAATACATAATTTCTAAGTTTTTGAGGGGTATACATGAAATTCCCCTTGCTTTAATGCTGTCAACGTTTGCATGCGTGGATACACACGCACACAAAAACACACACAAAAAGAGAGAGAGAGAGACAGAGACATGATTAAGTCTTCTCTCTAATGGTTAGTCTTTTCTGAGTTAGGTTTTTTTAAGGAACTGCGTTTCTTTGTTCATGTACTTGAAAAATAGTTGACTAACTACTTGAACAGTTTAGTTGATAGGAGGATATGATTCTAATAATAGAGATTTAATGCATTAAATTGATTTGTAATTAATAGTTGGCTATATTTGCACCTACTTTTATTTCCTTTCTCTTATCTTGTCTAAGGTTTCATTCAGTTCTGAAATTGAATGTCATTTTTGTTTAAATTTACCATAGTAAATTGGGTCAAGAGTACACTGCAAAAGTAAAAATTGCTGTGGCCAAGGGCATAGGATTCTTTTCTATTTGCATGCATCTTGACTTACCCGCAAGTAGGATTGCATGTAATGTAGATAATGCAATGCCATGTTGTATGAATTTGGGCTTGCACACAAGTAAGATAAAAGTAATTGCTTGCATGAGTTCAGTACTTAACTACACATCTCTGTAATTTGACTTGCATGCAACTTAGTTATTGGTTATGAGATCAATCAATCTATGGTTGTCAATTTATGTCTAAAGTGTGACAAAGATATGAAAATCAATATATTGTTTATGGAAAGATAACCTTTTCTAGTTATTCTCTTGTCTTGACAAGGCCACTAAACTTTTTCTTTAGCATTTGATTGAGACTAGTGACCAACTTAGTTAGTGGAATCTATAGTGTAATCTGTCATTTTTATTCTACTTATTTTCTATTCAAAACATGACAAACATATAAACTAAAACCCAAATTAGAGTATGATTATATATAATTAGGAATGCTCCAAGTGGTTAAAAGTTGAATGCCTTGTTTGTATTATGCAATTAGAATTATTTTGTACTTTTATAAAAATATATCAATACAAGCAACTTTTTTATTCAGGCTATATGTAGTCATTGATATTATTTCTCGGTTGCTTATTCAGCATTGTTTGAAAGAGAAGAAATGGATCACAAGACTTGGGGTTGGAAGCGAAAACCTTCAGAGAAGTTCCTTCTTGTAAGTTCATTTCAAATATGAAAACAGAGAATTGCAAAAAAGAAATTGTTTCTTGAATTGCTATTTATACTCACTTTTACTCGAGGAAATTCAAATTTGTGATATCTTCTTTAACAATATTATATCATGCTCGAGAGTACAAATTTTACATTAGTCCATGATTAATTTCACAAAAAAGGACTAGTTGACATTTTTTTCTTAACCATGTGGGGAAACAACTTGCATTCTGATTAAATTTGAGGGACCAAACGGTAAATTTTGGCTTTTAATGAGTTTGGTCATGTAAATTACAGAGGCAAAGGGCAGGGGAGCTAGAGAAGTCGATACAAGACTTGAACGAACAACTATCAACCTGTCAGGATGAGTTAAAAGCAAAGGATCTACGCATAGCAAAACAAGCTAAGGTGGCTGAAGAAGCCATTTCAGGTATTTGAAACTTTCAATTAGGTCCAGCAAAAGTATGAAATAGTATGTACCAGCTATTTGGGTACCAAATGTGCTTCTCTTTAGCCACTCGATAATTGACTTTACGGGAGTTAACAGGGTAAAACTTCGGATTATCGGAGGTTAAATGTGTTTAATTTTTTACTTGATTTACATTATTCAAACTAGGACTAGAGTGAATATTTAGTGGTAACCTTATGTTATTTTAATGTTTTTTTTAATTACTAAAGTTGTCTAGTATATATATTAGGCTGGGAGAAAACTGAAGCAGAAGCAGAATATTTTAAAAATCAACTCAACAATACACTAACCGAAAAGGAAACCCTAGAAGAAACCATAAGGAATTTGGAGGAAACCCTAAATGATTTCATGCAAAAACTAGAAGTGTCGAAGAAAGATTATGAACAGGCAGTATTAGAAGCGGCGAGAAAAATAACCATTGAGCAAGGCAAAATTCAGGCCTTGCAAGAAACCATATCTGAGAAGAATAACAAGATTGCCACTCTAGCTGCTGAGATCAACCGCCTTCTTAAAACCCTAGAGGAAGTAAACGAATCGAGAATGCACTTCGAGTCGAGCTTGAGTGAAGCCAAGGCAAAAATCGATTCGGTTGAGAGATCCAACTCATCTCTCCAGTATGAACTCTGTATGGTTCAAAAGGAGGTTGAAATTAGAACCCAAGAGAGAGAGTTTGATCATAGATCAGCAAATGCAGCTCAAAAGCAAAACCTAGAGAGTGTCAAAAAGATTGCTAAATTAGAAGCCGAATGTCAGCGATTACGCGTCTTGGTTAAGAAACGGCTTCCTGGTCCCGCCGCTCTGGCAAAAATGAAAACCGAGGTCGAAACATTAGGGTTTCAGAGTAATACTAGTACCAATAACAAAACTAATCATACTAATAGGTTTCTTCTTGAGAGGTTAAATGCAATAGAAGAAGAGAACAAGGTTTTGAAGGAGACTCTTGCACGTGCAAGGAATCCTCGTGCACGTGCAGACTCTAGGGCTTCAAGCATGGATGTGAAGGTTGAAGAAGACAACATGAGTTGTGCCGAGTCGGGCTCATGGGCCTTTGCTTTGGTAGCAGAGTTAGAAAATTTCAAGGCCCAAAAGCCCACTAGTGTGGCCTCTTGTAAGAGCCCCACAGTCATGTCAGAACTAAGCTTGATGGATGATTTTGTTGAAATGGAGAAATTAGCACTAGAGGATACCAAATCATGTGTAACAACAAAAGAAATGGAAACCAAACCCGATAAAGAAATTGTCGATAAGGCACTTGCGCAAGTTGTTGAATTTCTCGAAGGGATAATTGAAAAATCGGTTGAACAAAAGTACATTGCCCGTGCTTTCCTATGGGAAAGCAAGGGGTTGAAGGGCGTTTTGCAAAATTTCATCCTTGTTTGTAATGATCTTGTTAATGGGAGCGCCAAAGTGGAAAATTTTGTTAGTGAGTTTGGTGTTACTTTGGATTGGGTTGTAAATCATTGTTTCTCTCTACAAGATGTGTCGGAGATGAGAGAGGCCATTGTGAAGGATTTCGGTGTGACCGAACCTAATAGTTGGAATGGCCTTGAAAATTTACTAAACAGCCCCTGTCAAATGACAAATCACAATAGGGTCTTCTCTGAGAATGATGTGGAGAAAGGTGAGTTAACAAATGAAAACTCTGTTGAGAAAGAGTTGGAGGAAAAGGAGAAAATTGATACTGACGGTGAATTAATTGAAAGTGCTTCTAATTCAAAAGAAATTGTGAAAGAGTCGCGGGAATTAAAGGTGTTATTAGATGAAGAAAAGGTTTTAAATAGAGAGTGCAACAAGCACACTTTATCTAATGAAGTTGAAATTCAAAAGGAGGCAAAGTCTACAGAAGCAACTTCATCTTTGGAATGGTAATTTTTTTTTTATTAATCTTGGAGTTACCAAAGATTTTATTTTAAGCATTATATCTCTTATTTTCATTCCAAATTACATCTTTGTCTTTTGTATTATTAATTATGATTGTTATTATTAAACTGTAACAGTCACAGCACTCTGGAGGAAAATTTGAAGGATATTATGAGCCGAGAAGATGAGAAGCATGTAAATATAGTAAGTTGATATTTTCCCAAAAGTTTTCATTTATGTTCTAACAATAAATATTCCTTAAGTTTTCTCTAATAGATTCACTTCTTGTCGAAAAACCGTCAAGATAAAACCATTAATGGCCCAGAGAAGAAAAATTATAAATATTCTGAGACCTGAGTTATCCTCTGCTGGTAATAATGTTTCAATATTCATTGGCAGTTTGGCACTGTGCAAATGCTGTCTTTCAAAGCCTTTTTAAGTTTATGAATTGTACATCATATAGAAATTAATGATTTACCATATATGATATTCAGGATTGGGAGATTTCTTCGGCATCAGAGAAACTTGCCGAGTGCCAGGAGACCATCGTCAGTATCGGCCAACAATTGAAACTCCTCACATCACCTAAAGAGGCAGGAAATGATACTCCGGTTAGCAATGAAGTTATAATACCAGAAACTGGTAATAATCCTAAACAAGCAGCAGTTCGCAGGAACTTAGAAGCGGAATTCAATTCAGTTGACCCGCCACATAAAGCGCAATTGGGAGCACTTGCACTTGTGCCGAAGAGGCAACCGGAGGGAACAAATTTGCTTAGAAAGCTGCTCATGAGGAGGAAGAGAGAGAGCTTTAAGAAATTGGCTATGCCTGTTGGTGCTTAATTTAGTATGTTGGGTTTTTTCATAAATGATAGAGTGGTTGTATTAATTAGTTAGAATTGGGTTGCTTGTGAATAGTTTGAATAATGTGGCCAATGCTTGTTACTGGATAGTTTTCTCTGTTAATGAATTTCAACTTGTGTGAATGTTTATTTTAAAAAATATAAAATCACATTTTTCAGAAAGTATGTAATTCAACTGAGTAGAATAGATCAAATGTTTTTTTTTTAAATGTAATCATAATTAAGTGTCAATAAACAAATCATAATTAATATGTTTAATTATTAGTTGGCCCAAATATAAGTTGGAATTGTTAGATTATATGTTGAAATATTGGCAATAATGTTGACTATTAAATGAACTAGCAATTAAGATATCTGAATTAAATATAAATTCGGAGGCCTTAAATAAATTTTAATTTGTTATGTACATTTAATTTACCTGTCAAAATGTCAAAGCCCGGATCCTATTCAGTCGAATTTAGGAAAAAGCCCAAATTTTTAAACTGAGCTTTGACTTTTTAAAATCAAATTCACCTTAAATAGATATGAATATGAATAATTTACGAATACAGATATAAACCAAATAATTATTGAATAATTGAGTTATATGAACTTTAAAATATATGTAAAAATATTAGAAATAAAAATAATTATATAAAGATGCAAGACTCGTTATATTAGAAAATAATTGAGAGGAAATATGATGAAAATAAAAAACAAATCTGAAATAAGAAAAAGTTGAGAATGGAGAAGAAATGGAGGTAAGAAAAAAAAAACTAGTGTCTGCTAAGAAGTCAAGACACAATTATGGGCGTGTTAGATTAAGCGCATCAATTGAGTCTTTTGAGGAGTGGGGTCCTCGTCAACGCATCATAATCATCATCACTAACTATAAATATACTTTATTTAAACGTAGATATAGTAGATACTACAATAGAGGTGGGGCAAATTTACAACACCCCCATCCGAACTTGTTGAAATGAGACGAGGCAAAGAGCGGCAAAGCGAAGCGATGAGCAGTGACCAGACCGGACGGAGGAGTCGAGATAGGGTGGTGGACTCTCAAACCCCCTTAACGAGGGAGCGGACCGAATCCTAAGGCTACCCGAGGTGGAAGCACAACTCGAGGCGAGACGACTAGATCTGAGGTGGAAGCGTCGGCTTGACGGAGGCGAGACGGTGGTGATTGGCGACCAGATCCAAGACAAGCGCCGACTGAATGCAGGTGAGGTGGTGGAAAACAGCGACCACAGACGGAAGCGCCGACTGAATAGAGACGGGAAGAGAAGAGCCTTGTCTGCTTAATAGGTGAATGAGTGGAGGAATTGGGGTAGGCGAGCAGTGGGAGTCACTCAACGACTCTCAAAGCGGCATGCTAGGGTTCCGACCTTTTCTTTTCTTCTTCTCCTCCCTCTCTTCTCTTTCCTTCTTCCTATCTCATTTCTTTGTGTTTCTTTTTTAATAACTCAGGCACAAACCTCATCTGAGCACGAAGGCTCTCCTGAATACCCCTGTCTCGGCTTGATTACAGCACTGCTTCGTGTTAAAGACAAGAAATTATGCAGGCTCACAACCTACCAATCTGAGTATGAGCACAAAAAATCCTGCAGGCTTAATATCTACTGATCTGAGGGCAATAACTCTTGATTTTGTTTTTTTTTTTTAATTTTCTTGTCTACTTTTAGAAAGGGGTTTGTGTAAGTACTTGTACGAAACGATGTGTAACTGATTTTTGTCCTGATGAAAGAAATATCGCCTAAGCGCTTTCAACTAAAAAAATTGAGTCTTTTGAGCGCTGTGATTTTTAATTCCAATTTTGCTCCTACTCATTCTTTCTAACTTAATTAAGAATGAAGTGGGTCCTAGCTATTTCCACACCTCTTAAGCAAAAATTAAATTATCTGTTGTATAATTGTATATAATTTTCTTTAAGTCGGCAACAAAATTCTCTCTAAAAGTTTGCAATTTTCTACACATTTCCAGTTCGGTATCTCACACAACGATGACGATGTTGTCACTTGTGTTGCGAGTCTAAAACATAGAGATAGAAGACAAAGGATTCGTTTCATGCTTTATTCATATGGCCACAGATAGAAGATCAATGGAGCCACCGCCTCAGCCTCAATCAATGCATTTTCTCCTTCTTGATCAGATGTGAATTTTCTGTATAACTTTTCCTATTGAACCTGTTAATTAGTCATTAACTAAGCCGCAACTCAAAAAGTTGCGCAGTGAGCGTTCCATTAGTACTATAATAATAATTTGGTTTTTTTTATTACGAATCCAACGACGAATTTTTCGCGAATAAACTACACATAAAGTACGAACTACAAATTATTCGTAAAAAAACGCGAGAAAGCGATTTTTTATTTTGTTTTTGGGTTTTTTTTTTCGGGATAGAAATCATTTCTCAATTATATCTGAATTATTTCTGAATATAAATTTTTAATTCCACCAAATTGAACTCGAATAATTCATTTGTCACTATAGTTATTACTACAGGTGACGAAACAAACATGCAATTACTTAAGAGTCTATATGAATATTAATATTACAAATTATTTCCAAATTAGTATTTTATTTTTTAACATGTATATCTTTCTCTGTGTATATTAGTTTGGCATATATTTTTTCCAAAATAGTCCCCAAATTTTTTGAAAAAAATGAGTTCACTATTGGTTTCTGAAAAAATAATTAACTCAGTCTCTGATAAAAATGTAAAGATACCAATTTAATTATCTTATTCATTATTTTTTCTTAAGTTCAAGGACTAAGTTGAAAGAAGGAAAACTTTTTAGAAACCATAATTAAAAAAAATATTACCAAACCAACTTGATTAGTTTTGTTTTTACAAAAATCATAAGAACCGAACTGCCATTTTGTCCGAAGGTTTTTTCTTTTTTTATGTACCGAATTGTCATTTTGATACGAGGTGTTTTCATGCATAAAGCTAATTTACTCTACATGAAAACTTGTGAAAACATCTCGTACCAAAATATCAATTTGGTAAATAAAAAAAAACTCTTTCGGACCGAAATGACAATTTAGTTCTAATGGTTTTTGTAAAAATGAAACTAATAATGTTGGTTTCGTAAATTCTTTTTTTTTTCTAATATGGTTTCTAAAAAAAATTCAAAATAAAAACAAAATACCAACCCATTCATTTTTATTATATTTAAAAACTTTTGAGGACAAATTCTAAATTTTCTCTTCCGAGAAATGGAGGCCAACGGTCCAAGGCTGTGTCTTTGGATAAGTCTTCCCATTCTCTTCCAATGGCGCTCTGTTCCTCTCCTCTTGTCACTGTCTCTTCCACTCCTAGAAACCAAACCCAAAACCAAGCTTCATGGGTTGAGACCCTCCGTTCCTATGCACGTGCAGATGAGTACTCAGCTGCACTCTCCACATTCATCTCCATGTGCAAAGCTGGTGTGGCGCCAAACCATTTTGCCTTCCCTGCAGCGTTAAAGGCTGCGTCAGGTCTCCGACAGCTGTCAGTTGGGCAACAGCTACATGCATCTACTGTGAAACATGGATACCACCATTCATCAATGGTGGCTGTAAGTAATACGCTCGTAACAATGTATGCACGTTGTGGTCAGCTCGGTAGTGCTCTTAGGGTGTTCGAAAAAATGCCCCAAAGAGACCAGGTTTCTTGGAATTCACTGATAGCAGCGCTCTGTCTTTATGATGAGTGGGGCTCGGCACTTGATGCACTGCGCATAATGCTAACGGAATGTTCTGAACTAAGCTCATTCACACTTGTAAGTATCCTCTTGGCATGTTCAAATGTCGCGGAGTCAGTTGGTCTACGGTTAGGAAAGGAGGTTCATGCTTATGGACTCCGTAACGGGTTTTTTACTGATGGTAAAAGGTTCACCAATGCCCTAATTTCAATGTATGCCAAACTAGGGCAAATTGAAGACTCTATCTCGGTATTTCAGTGCTTTGAAAACCGTGATATTGTCACATGGAATAGCATGATTAGTTCACTTGTGAAAAATGAACAATATACCCATGCTATTCGCACCCTTTATGATATAGTGCAATCAACTGAGATAAAACCAGATGAATTTACTATATCAAGTATTCTCCCGGCATGTTCTCAGCTTGATCTGTTAAACACTGGTAGAGAAATCCATGCACATGTGTTGAAGAACAATAATTTATTTGATAACCCATTTGTGGCCTGTGCTTTGGTTGACATGTATTGCAATTTGGGCCGAGTTGAAGTAGGTCGTTTTGTGTTTGACAAAGTACCAGTACAAAGACATGGTCTATGGAATGCGATGATATCGGGTTATGCACAAAATGGACTAAATGAAGAGGCAATAAAGTTATTTGTGGATATGGAGGTCATAACAGGGTTACAGCCAAACGAAACCACAATG
Organism: Carex parvula; assembly: GCA_025461045.1. Lineage (NCBI taxonomy): Eukaryota > Viridiplantae > Streptophyta > Magnoliopsida > Poales > Cyperaceae > Carex > Carex parvula. Next base: position 152,856 of record JAJGRW010001098.1, on the reverse strand, counting down.
GCCAGTGTCTTACCGGCTTTTGTCAAATGTGATGCTTTTGAAAGGAAAGAAACTATTCATGGCTATGTAATTAAAAGGGGCATGGAAGAGGATATATTTGTCCAGAATGCTTTAATGGATATGTATGCTAGAGTAGGTAAAATTGATATTTCTAGGAGGATCTTTTATTCATTGGATGCTAAAGATATTGTTTCTTGGAATACTTTCATAGCGGGTCATGTACAATCTGGTACAATAAGTGAGGCCTTTGAAATGCTAGTAGAGATGCAAAGTGATGTTAATGGCTTGAAACCAAACATTGTTACTTTAATTACCGTGCTACCTCCATGTGGGTCCCTCGTGGCACTAGCAAAGGGGAAGGAAATACACGGCTTTTCAATCAGGCATGGGCTCAATGATGATGTGGCCGTGGGAAGTGCATTGGTTGACATGTATGGAAAATGCGGGTGTCTTAGCCTTTGCAGAAAAGTATTCGATGAAATGCCCAAGAGAAACTCAGTAACATGGAACGTGTTGATAATGGCATATGGTATGCACGGGCATGGGGAAGAGGCAATAAAGTTGTTCAATGAAATGATTTCGAGCAAAGAAGCCAAACCGAATGAGGTGACGTTTATTGCCGTGCTGGCTGCCTGCAGTCACTCTGGAATGGTCCACTGTGGACTTAGTCTATTCCAAGAGATGAAGTCGAAATATGGAGTGAAACAGACTCAAGACCATTTTGCATGTATGGTTGATCTCCTAGGTCGTGCTGGCGAGTTAAACAAAAGTTACGACCTTATATCCTCAATGAAGCCTGGGCCCCACATGGCTGGGGCATGGAGCAGCCTATTAGGTGCATGTCGAATTCATAAGAATGTCAAACTTGGGTCCATTGCAGCTCGGCACTTGTTTGAGCTTGAACCTGATGAAGCTAGTCACTATGTGCTACTGTCAAATATCTATGCGGCTGTAGGCCAATGGAGGGAGGCAACAGAGGTGAGAACTTTGATGCGCCTCAACAATGTCAGAAAGGAACCGGGGTGTAGTTGGATTGAATCGGGTAATCAGATCCACCGTTTTATGGCTGGTGAGTCGTCGCACCCGGAAAGTTCTAGAATTCATTCATATTTAGTTAATCTATGGGATAAGATGAAGAGAAATGGCTATATACCCGATGTCTCGTCTGTTTTACATGATGTTGAGGACGAAGAAAAAGAGAAGATTTTATGTGGGCATAGCGAAAAATTGGCAATTGCTTTTGGTTTAATAAGCAAGCCTCCAGGGACCACAATTAGGGTTACCAAAAATCTTAAGAGTTTGTAATGATTGCCATGAAACAGCCAAGTTTCTTTCAAAAATGGAAAGGAGGGAGATTGTTTTGAGGGATGTGAGGAGGTTTCATCATTTCAGGGATGGGGTTTGTTCATGTGGGGATTACTGGTAGAAGCATAGGTAAATATGAACAGAAAGGGGATACAATATTAACATTTTTCCCTTCTTATTTCTTGGTTTTTTGGTTTTTGTTGTTATGTTGGATCTGCAATACGGTACCCTTCCGAAAGCAATGAGTTTGTTGAAATATTTGTGTTTTATGAATTAGCATTCAGAGAATTGTAATTGAGTTGATTATTATGCAGATAATTGCTTTAAAAGCCATAAAATTGCTTGAATCTTGTTTCTTGTTTTCCCCAATATGGGTGATCCACCTTCTCTGATCTTACAGTTTCCAATAAGAATATGGTGTTACTTGTTATTTTTTTAATATCCTTTAAGGAGTAGTTTTACAATAACATCTAAAGTAATTAGTGATTTTAGAGTGATATGATGCTTATTGGATGTTTTTAAGTTTTGACCATTCAAAAGTAAAAGAAGTGTGTGAGAAGATATGTATCACTGATACAAGATCCAGCACAACAATGTCTGATACACTGCTTATTGGGTGTTAGTAACTTTTAACTGAGGTCGACATTACTATACTAGAGTAGGGGTGAGTAAATTGCTCATAACTCGCTCGTTAAAAGCTCATTAATAACTCGCTCATTAAGAACTGAGTTACATAAATCCTGCCATATCTAATCTCTTGAATCAAATCCAAATAAATTAGGTAACAATATTTGAGATCTATTCAAGTAACATTTTTATGCAACATACAAATCTTTGGCCTAATTTTATCCATTTACCAAACAAAAGCACCATTTTGAGTTTTTTCTTTTAATTATTATTATTTTTTCATAATCACCTGTGAACACTTTATTACTTGAGATTTATGAAGATGTTGTCCAATTAATAAATGAATGTATTGCAGAATACCACAACTCGTTCATTATCAACTCGCTGTAACTCGCTCATTAAGCTAATGAACCGAGCATGAGCATACCCCAACTCGCTCAAACTTGCTCATTAATCACCCCTAACTAGAGCATACCACAAGCAAACAAACCAACAAAAAATATGTACCACTGGTACAAGACCCAGCACAACAATATTTGGTATGTGAAGCATAACTTGAGTTTTGGCATGCTTCTAGTATTTGAAGCTTAATCTATAGTCAAATACTTAAATTGTTACTAAAACACATTAAAAAGTTGCCACGGTTCTGGTAAGTGGTAATCTGTAGCGTAGTAATACTAAAGGAGTGTGTTATTAGGGTCTCGGAGCACATTGAATCTGAGAGAAGATTTGTAGAGAAGGAATTAAAAGAAAATGTCAGGCTTTACCACTGGGAACAAGACCAAAATGTTTTCTGTCAAGTACTGAAATTCAAGCCGATCTTGTCAGAGTTGCTAAAAATTGAAGGAGTTTCGGTGAAGTTTCTATAAGGGCAAAAGTGGAAATTAAATGCTGATAATAGCTTTTTAGTGTATTTTTGCTCACAGTGATGCTTTGATGATAAATATGTTGATTGTTAATCTTGAGGGTAATTTGGGAATATGTCTTTGTAATATCACTAATATGTAACAGACTTTATTTATATAATAAACTTTTGTTATGTTATAAAAATGTGAATTTGATCTGTGTTAATATTTGTTTAAAATTTGAGTATTTCACTTTCTTAATCGTGAAAGTTATGCTTACACTGAATTCAATTGTTTCAGAAATAATGTATTACTTGTGCAGCTTGTGTGTGCATGAAAAAGTTCATAGCAGATTGTTTGTTACTTCTATAAATTATATAGAAACAAACAATAAACTATCTCCATAATTGTGCTAGAACAGTTAATCCAACTATTCCAATAAAAAATAATAAATTGAAGTCATGTATGCAATGACAATCAGATCAGATCCTTTACCAGTAAATATAAACACTTGAATTAAGAAGAATTAATCAAATTTCTAATTACCAGTAACAAACAGTGCTCTTGTCAATGTACATATCCCATTTGCTTTCCAATTAAAGGGAACAGGTGAATTGGTACCAGTCATCTTGACTTGTAATTAAAATTGGTACCAGTCATCTTGAGTTCAGATTTTAATGCTATAACTCATGTACCAGTGTAGAATAGTTTCAACGTATATAAACAAATATTAGATATATCAAAGCATATAAATACAATATCTAGTGTGAAGAACAAGAATCTAACCCTATTTTTTTTATCTTGTATCCTTGGCAACAGTTTCAAAACCTCAACATCTTATTTTTGTTCTTTTTCTGTGCCTCTTTCTAAAATGTTACCTAACAAGGTTGAGAGATTGTAAGCAATAATGCAATTTGGTTATCAAAATTGTGCAGCAAGAGGAATATGAACCCACTTAAATTACAATTAAACAATGAAGCACTGGTAGGAAGAACAAAAGTATTGAGGGTAAATTAGTAAATTAAAAAACAAAGTGAGAGTAAATGGGCGGCCAGGGCGATAAGAACGAAGTGAGAAATGAGAAAACGAGCAGCACATGGGAGAGAGAACTTTCTTATTTGGGCTCGTTGGGCCTTTTTGGGCTTAATGAATTTACTTTGATTTATCAATTTTGAAGCCGTGAGTGAGTTTAAAACAATAATTAACGAACATGGGCTTAATAAATTTTTCTGTTTTCTAGACTATAATTTCCAAAGTGGACTCAAATGCCCAAATCCTGCCTAATTATCGGGTGATGATATTAACACACTAATTTTTTATTTGGACACAACAACTACAATTTTGTTTAATTTTAAAGACATTTTTGCCCCTCCATACATATATCTTGCAACTGTCATTTTTGTTCCACCGGAGTTTATGCAATCTTCTAGAACAAAGACCATTTATTAGTTACTATATATTCTTCATTGTGAAATCTTTATCTAATTTATAAGAACAGCAACAAAAGAAAAATAACCCATGTATCTTTTGGATGTTCATTAATGTTTTATTTTTAGCTAAAAATATGTATTTTGAAAACTATCCATTGTTTTTTTAATATATAATATATTCTATTATTATGTAATTTAATAATATATTTAAATCTTATTTATAAAAATCAAGATATATTATTAATTAATATCATATACAAATGGTTAACATTATTTTTAGTCCAAATAAGAAATCACAAGAGATAGATGTTAGTTTTAATGAACTAAATCACATGAGATACAAGTTAGTTTTATCTGAACTGTTTGATTTGCACTAAGATCCGGGCGGATATGAGCGTTGAATCAGAGTTTGGACCGCCTCCAGTATTAGTGTCTTACCCCCCCCCTCTCTCTTTCACTGTTTTTCCCGCCTCCTCTCGGTCCCGACCACACCAAATTGCCCCTCTCGCCCCTCACGCCCTCCTTTCTTTGTTTTGTTCTTCCCGACACCTCCCTCCCAACCCCTCCCTCCTATTCTATGCTTGGTGAGCACTGAGCACTCAATATTTCATTTACCAATTTCAAAAACCATTATAAGTGTCAAGTATGGGATCCATCTATGTCTATAATACACATGCCACCGTGCTAATTAGCTCTTGTAGTCATCAAAAGCATGGTCTATGGAATGCGATGATATCGGGTTATGCATTGTTCTTTGTGACAGTTAATTCTTCGTATGTTGTACATCTCTCTTACTTAATAGCCTTAATGTAATGCGTAATTGTTGAAAGCTTTTTGTTACAATCAGATCTGAAAGTTCCTGTCACTTTGACATTTTTTATATATGGCATGTGCCTTGCCATCAATAGATATTGGTTAAATGCTAGGAGTTTGTGTAATTGGATGAAGCCAAATCTTGGCATTAATTTAGTTAATGTGGTTTTGATCAAACATCAAAGCATAAAAAAAATAGTAAATGATCAAGTAACAAATGGTGTTTAATGGCACCCAATCTCTACCTGTAGCTTTGACTCTCACTACAAATTAAAAATAGAGAGTACCAAATCTGACTTGTGTGGTACTACAGGCAATTGGTTAGTTCCCTCCAACTCTACTGTCTCTACACACTACTAGAATTCCCAGTAAAGGCAACGGCAGAAATTGACTTGTTGCAACGGCTTACGCTTGCTAAAAGCCCGAAAAACCCCATTAGCAAGCGCTACACTTGCAAATCCTCCCATTGCTTTAAGCCCCAATGCAAATACTCATTTTCAGACTTTTTGCAAGAGCTTACACTTGCTAATACATTTTGCTATACTATTCGCAAGGGCCGCGGTTGCAAAAAGTACGCTTGCTAATACAACAGGCAATTGGTTAGTTCCCTCCAACTCTACTGTCTCTACAGTAGCTAGGTTTGTTTAGGTCGATTTATTAATTGGATTAAAAAAATGACCACAAATTTAATTGAGTTTGGATTATCTTGAAACCTCCTTTGTTCCTTTCTGTTTAATTTTCAAGACTAAACTTCATCAATTAGGCATCTGATTTAGAGTGCAAATAGTTTGAAAAAAGTTTCCTTCAGATTTGAGATTTATTCTCGAGTGCTCACTGAGCTTAAAAAAAAGTGATATTTCTTATTTTTTATTTTGTTGGAAGTTCACTAAATTAAATTTATCCATACATCAGTGTATTTTTGCAAGCTCTTGATACTAATCAAAACAAAATAGAAATATCATGATCTTTTACGTGTAAATAAAGAAAATTATATATATTATCTAACAGTATTTTTTTTGTTACATTGAGTTTTATATTTTAAGTTATTTTAGTTCTTAACATAGGCATAATAAAAGCTCAAAAGATAGAGACATTTGAACCCTTCTCTTATCCAAATACATTTTATAATATTTTTTCTGTTTGTCTACAACAGGCCATTTCTAACTTTATGGGCCAATGTTTAACAGATCAACTTATGTTGGGCTATAATTTAGCAAAATTAATCAAGTTCAAACTTATTTAAGATAGGCTGTATTTCTTTCCATGCATAATTTGTTGGCAAATTAAGTCGAGAGGAAAAATAATCTCATTTGACAAGAACTTGCCAACTCATTAAGAAATCCACAAAAAATTAAGCATGAAAAAAGGACCCAAAAGAAATCCTATGAATGGATTTCAATAGATGTTGGAGCAGTCAACTAAGCACAAAAAATAAAACAAAATAACGTTCAAAGGGCCAGAACTTCAATTTCACATATATTCAACGATTAAAACAAAATTAGATTTAAATTAACAAGGGGTTGCAACTTCCGTGATTGTAACCATATATATGTATGCTAGAACAAAATAAAAAGAAATAAGGGTCCAGACGTTGATGTCCCATCCAACATCTCTCAAGAAAACAATACAAAACAAAGTATTTGAACGGATTAGAGGAAGGTCTAATTAAGCAATAATAATAAAAAAAGAATTTTGGTCATAAAGGAACAATAACAATAATAAAAATTTTGATTTCCGGTCGTCCATGTGTTACTTATAGGGATTAGCTACATAATTGATGGCTAGTATGCATGATTGCCTCCTAATCAAATCATACTAAGCAAAATAATACAAAAAGGAAGACGGAAACTCAAGTCCCCATTTCGCCTTCCACCCAACGAGTAAAACAAAATTAGATATCATATCTTTTGGAGTGCAGTTGGAGGCCGTAGTTTCAGAGAAGTTTCATGGAAAGATACATCGGCTGTTAACAATTTCCATTTAAGAGTTGCTTATTTATAAAATAATTTGTGAATTAATGTGATGTGAGTAATGGACCAGGGTTATGATTCATTCAACGAATTATAATACTTCCCAACTTGTCAAATTTTAAGTAATATTATGAATTAATTTTAATTATAGTTAACATCATGTGTGACCATTCGAAAATGACATGCTCAATTATATAGTGAAAAAAACTGTATCGAAGTCAGCCATACATATGTCACTATTTTGAAAGCGTCAATGTTTACTTTTTTTGCCTTTTCATAATTCCAAACTATTTTTAATATAATATTTTGTTATAATAATCGAAAAATTATCAGCAATTTAAAAAAAAAAAAAATAATCAGCAATTTTAATATCACTATTTTGAAAGAGTCAATGTCCATACATTCATTATCGATCAAACTCTACTGCAGCCATCTCTACCTTAATTATATTGTCAACTTGTTTGGTTCCTAGTTTTCTTATTTTAACTAAAGAAATTCTTTTAAGAAGATACTATTTTTTACGAGAGTTATTAACCTTGATCTCCTTCACTATTTTTTACGAGAGAAGATAGAAAATTAGTTTAAAAGTAAGAAACTTTCGTCCTTACTGGCCAGACCTTTAAGATAATTTTTCAGTACCTTATGAGATAGAGGTAGTGGTGTCCATGGAGGGGAAATATAATAGGGAAAAATAAGTGGGGGTATATAAAGAATTTCTCAAATTGACAAAAAATAGCATCCTTTATTGCTTGCTTTATGAAATAAAGTTGCATCAAAGATTTTTATTCAAATCTAAAACTTCTCTGAAACTAGAGTGGAAAAAGTTAATTAATTTTCATATTATATTTCCATGAAACTTTCCATGAAACTTCCGATGTATCTTTCCATGAAACTTCCGATGTATCTTTCCATTAATTTTGATATTATATTTCCATGAAACTTTCCATGAAACTTCCGATGTATCTTTCCATGAAACTTCCGATGTATCTTTCCATTAATTTTCATATTACATTACCAACAATTTAACATCCGATGTATCTTTCCATGAAACTTCTCTGAAACTACAGCCTCCAACTGCACTCCAAAAGTTAATTAATTTTCATATCTAATTTTAATGTATGTCTCTCATGACTTCATCCACCACTAGAGAAAAAAATGAAAGGGCTCAAAGCTCGCCCTTAATGTAATCATATCTTAAGAGAAAATCATTGGTTTCACTATCGCATACTTTGATGCTAGTCACAATGCCGTCGTACATATCCTTGATGAGAGTAACATACTTTCTTAGAACTCTCTCCTTGTCAAGTGCCTTTTTACCCATCTAAAAGAAAATAATAAAAAAATTGCAAAAAATGTAAAACTTGGTTTTTAATTATATTTTCATATGAAGATCATGTTCGGATCAGATCGACCGTTTGGATTTTAAAAAACAAAAATATGGAAGTATATTACAAATCAGTGTGTGATATTCGTTGTACCGTAGCCTCACCTAATTAATAATGTCCTGCAAGTTCGACAGCTAGACTTTGTAGGAGGTCCAGCGAGGCGGCGACTGTCCTTTTAACTTAAGGCGCCGGAAATATGATCTGATATGACCTCAAATAATCCGTAATGTGAAACATAATCCAAAATTAGACAACCTTAAATCAGATCCGATGGAATCCGATTTGTTTGAGTGACACCTTTACTGAATTAGATTAAATAGTTGATATATAGGCAGTATTTTGACATAGATCCGATCCGTTCGAGTTGCACCTGTGTTCCAAAAGTTTAGCTGCACAGATGTAGGGTTGATGATGTAAAAAAACCAGATTATTTATTAGATAGATCTTACAAATATAATTAGACCTTTTTCTTATAATAAAAAAAAAAATCCTTGAAATCCAGCATCCGTTTTTCTGTAAGTGTATTTGTTCACATATATCTATGTAGTGATATTTTCTTCTACCAATTTCAACAAATAAATGAAGATTTTTACTGTAAAGTGTTTAAAAGACAAAAATGTCATAAAATAAATTTCACAATTATGTGCCGATGTTACCTAGAAATCTAGATTCGCCACTCCTTATATAATTGCCTTGGAACAAGTCAAATATATTTTTATCCGGCTTCTTCCATGAAAAAAGGACAACGAATCATATATGACATAAATAATATATTTTTTCCTTAATAAATGATAATCTTTTGTTTGTAAGTTGTGTACAGCTAGCTAACATGTGAGAACGTGAACGAAGTTCCTTAACTTGAGTCTTGAGAGATATATAAATCCATTATATCTTCTCAAGATCAATACACAAACTAAGGCGACTAACTAAACAAGCAAGAAAGTATGAGCAATTCTGCTAGCTTAGTTTCCTCTTCCAGCCCACCTGTTCTCCCAATGGACCCACGACTACGACAGCTCCTCAAGGCATGCAACAAAGGTGATTTCAGCCTCTGCAACTCCTTGGTTCTATCCGACCCTGATATCCTGCTCTCTACCACTCCTCACAAAAACAACTGCCTTCACATTGCCGCCATGCTCGGCCATCACGAGTTTGCAAGGGAGGCCTGGTCCAGAGCCCCTTCCCTCTTCTCCGGCACCAATGTTGATGGCGAGACCCCACTGATAGCTGCTCTGATGGCAGCTAACCTTTCATTGGCTTCTGACATCATCACTGCTATGCCAAATCACGATTTGGAGGAAGGGAGGCCGTTGAACCGCATGCTCTTGAAGGTCGATAGGCGCAATGAAAATGTGTTGCATCATTCCATGAGGAATGACTTTCAAAATTTGGCATTGCAGCTCTTGGACATAGAGCCACAACTGTCCCTGCAAGTTACCAATGCTGGTGAGTCACCGATGTACATGGCGTCCCGGAGAGGATATTCTAATATTGTAGAGCAATTGCTAGAAAACCCGACTTCGGCGGATTGTGGCCCAACAGAACAATCAGCTCTGCATGCTGCTGTGAGCTTCAACCACCCAGGTTCATTACTTATAAGCCCAATTCTGTGCATGTTATTTTTCATACCAATTAGAGATTTCCTATGCAACTGTACATTCTGTTGTAGTTAGTCTTATGTATGTATTTCAGCTCCGACTCGGCTGAGTCAACTAGAAATCGACCGATTATTGGAACCATGCCTATTAGTAGAGCAAACCTTGGAGCAAGCCGCATTTGAATTACAGTTACTTTTCATAGATTCTTGGTGATCTCTAAATGCTGTAATTTTATGGTGATATGTATTGTCAGGTATAGTTAAGCAACTGTTGAAAGGACGGCCCCAACTAGTATACCATGAAGACAAAAATGGACTCAATCCTATGCACAGAGCTACAATTGAAAACAAATTCGAGCTGGTGAAAATATTATTAGAATTTGATCCTAATTTGGCATATATTAAGACTGAAAAAAAACAAAATACTATATTCATTTTAGCAATGCAAAAAGGCTACATGTCGATTGCAAAAGAGATAATGAGCATCTGTCCTGACCCTGTCTGTTGTCCCGACAAGGATGGGAATAGTGCACTCCATCACGCTATTTACCATGAGAAACCAGATGCAATCGACTACATACTCACAACACCCCAACTTCATAGGTTTATTAACCAAGGCAACAAAAATGGTCGTCTTCCCCTGCTTCATGCTGCTGACAAGTGCGACCCGAAACTCCTTCGCTCTCTACTATCCCATCCAGGACAGGATTGCACAGCTGTTAATGTTGAAAATTCCTCTGCAATTAACATAGTTTATGCAAAGACTAGCTTATGGAAGACTTTGCAATGGGTAAGTTAATTAATTTTCATTGCTCTTACATACAACCCTTGCTTAAATTTAGTATTAATTTTATACAGTTCGTTAATTCCAATCAGGATATAGCTAGTGTTTTTTAATATAAGGTCAAGAAAGATCATGTTTATATTTTTTATTTTATTATTCTGTTACAGAATGAGTCCTTCACGTTGTTGTCAAATGTAATTCCCTCTGGATGGACTTATGAAATAGGAGATGACGCAAGAAAGAGGATCAAGGAGCAAGCAATAGAGGAGGTCAAGTTACTTACAACAAAGTACACTTCCAACACATCTCTGGTCGCTGCCCTCCTTGCTACTATCAGTTTTGCTGCAGCCTTTACTTTGCCAGGTGGATACAGTTCTGATTGCGCTGATGCTGGACTACCTGTTTTTGCAAGGAAAACAGTTTTCCAGGTGTTCCTCATCTCTGACACCATAGCCATGTGTTCATCCCTTGCTGTCGCATTTCTCTGCATTTTGGCGACATGGGAGGATTTGGATTTCCTGCTCAATTATAGGAAAACAACAAGGGCGCTCATGTGGTGTGCCTATGGGTCTACTGCACTTGCGTTTGGTACCGGTTTGTTCACGGTCATTGCGCCAAACAATTTGTGGATTGCAATTCTCATACTAGTACTCTGCACCATCCTTCCGTTCCTCTCAAAGATCATCAGTGAATGGCCCCTATTAATGCTGCGCTACAGGCTTGGTGGTCTTTTTCAAAAAGACCTCGTTCCAAATATTTAAAAAAGTGCAAAAATGCTGGAAACTTTGTTTTTTCTATCACATATTTGAACTTTGAATTCCAATGCTATGGTTTTAATTGAAACGTAGTAATTATTTTTCTGACAAAGGTTGGTTCACCTTCTCCTCTCCTACTTTGTCTAATAATTTCTCTCCTTTGTAATCTCCACTTGTACGCTCCACTTGTAATCTCTCTGTTTTATTTTTAATATTAATTTCATTTTTCTCTTCTGCCTCCTTTTGAATAGTACTTATTTTATTTTTTAATACACATAATTTTCTACTTAATGCTTAGATTCGGCTTAAAATAAATAAATTGATTAGTAAAAGGTTAAGTACTAATCATCTTGTGTACAATAACGACTACAGTACATATAAAATAGAACACATTTAAGTGAGCGAACAAAATCCACAGTCATGTAGACCGAACAAAATCCACAGTCATGGGTTGCAGTTACATATCGAAGAGTAGAATGCATGGAATCCGTATATTTTATACCAGATCCACAGGTATCAATCCCTAACAGTAAACACCCCTGGACCAGAATTCGGATCCCCTAAAGTAACTCAAATTTTGAGTTTAGATCCAGATCGTCCAATCTGCTCCAGCACAAATATTAAAGGGTCTTCGTGCATTCCACCACGGACTGGATTGGTTCAGATTTTGGTCGGACGGTCCAGATCCACTGTTACTTAGCAATATGCCAATTTCGCTAGGTAATGTTAATTTTTTATATATGGACTGGATGCTCATCAGCTGGAGCATATCACTGTCCACCTGGCCACCCGACACCCTAGGCATATACCGAAGTGGCTTAAGATACGGATGGGAAACTTTGGCAAACGAGTCAAGGTTAAGCTTCTGGCTTGGGGGGCTGAACAGGCTCCCACCTTCCCACAGCAGCCACCTGCCCAGCAATGGCAGCCATCGGCAAGGAGAACGCAACAACAGCAGCCACGCAGGCGCCCACCTTCACCAAACATTCACAGCTACTCGGGCCAGAGCAGCGAGGACTCCAACGCGCACCCATGGGCACATACGGGTGGGCCATACATAAGCCAGGTTAGCTTAAGGCAACACAAGAAAAAGGGGATATGGGTACCGAAGCCAAGGGTAATACCGGTGCAGGCCATTAACAAAGGGAATGGTAGAGCATACGATGACACGGGGATACTCGGTGCAAGTGGCGATAACAAACACAATGATCGGATGGGAAGACCGCTCATGATACTGTCCAGGCAAGATCATGACGAGGCCACAAGAAAGAAAATAGAGATGCTAGTCTGGGTCATGGCGCAACCAGACGAGGAGTTAGATCACACACGTCCTATCACGGCGGGTCTGTTGAGGAAGAAGAAGCAACAAGCAACACCGAAGATCACATGGGTGATGGGCAAGGTCACAATATCGTTGGGATCCGCTATGGCAGCACGCGTTCTGATGCACCCTGAACACATCCCTATCCCACGCCATCCTCACATCAACTGGCTAGAGTCAACTTTGACATTCGGCGGTCCGTGCAGTACGATGAATAGGAGTAAGGAGGCTACAGTGCAACAGAACAATCCTCGGACAGAGCAAGCATTAATGATGGAAGTGATGGGGGCCAGCTGGAACAATTCCGTTACTTTTCAAATCAAAGGTCCAACAGACCTTTTCGGGTTATCAGAACTAGTGAGCTCAATTGGGCCTTCATGCTCAGTTCCTTTAATTGGGCCCTCAGATCCGGTTGCTTTAATTGGGCCCTCAGACCCGGTGACTTCAATTGGGCCCTCCGACCAAGTAATTTCAATTGGGCCCTCAAACCCAATGTTTTCAATTGGATCCCCAGCTGCGGTCGCCTCATGTGAGATGGCAGCAGATCAGTCGGGCCAAGCCGAAGGCCCTGTTGCACCGCCGGGCTTCCCAGCACGCAGGAGACCAAGAAAACCAATCTCTTTAGAAGAGGCACGTCGCAGCCCCAGAATCAAAAGGAAAATGATGGGCCTATACATTCCTATGCTGGATCGAGCAAAGAAAGTACTGGGCTATGAGGAGGCCAAGCCGAAGAAGAAAAAAATCCTTAAGGCTAGACTGGCAGAGAAGGCGAACTTCACTTACACACAGAGCCTCGACCCACTATCGGTCATACAGGCGGAATTAGTGGTGGCAGCGGCTGGAATAGATATGGAGGACACTCTCGAGACAATGATCATCAGGGAGATGGAGGTGCAAAAAGAAAATGAGGCGCCAAAACACACGGCAGGGGCTGAAGGGGGCGACACGGCTACAACAAGCACCTAAGTTGCTCGTTCAGTGTCTTTATAAGCCAGAGTTGTAGTCAGTTTTTAATATGTTGCTTTTTAGTTCAGTAATGTTTTGGGTTCGGCAACTGCAGTGTGCTAGCAGTAGGGGTAGATGTAGTTGGCAAGTATTAGGGCTTTGTATGAGTAGGGTTGCACTCAATGAAGAAGAGATCTCTTTGGGAAATTACTGTAATGGGGAGGATGCAGGCTCATGGCCGGTGTTGTACCATCCTCCTAAAAACAGATTAATGCCAAGCTATTATGTTTATCCGTGGCTTTCAATCTACTCATGAATTATCAATCCAAAATCAAGATATTGTCGTGGAATGTGAGGGGTTTGAACGATAGACATAAAAGACTTGCAGTAAGATAGACACTGCTGCAAGAGAGACCAAACATCGTATGTTTGCAAGAAACCAAAATTGCTCAAATGGAAAGACACATCTCGAAGGAAATATGTGGCACACGGTTAAAGCAAGTAAAGGTGCTTAATGCTAACGGTTCTAGAGGGGGCATTTTAATAGCATGGGCACCTAGAAGAATTGAAGAACTGGATTCGGTCATCAGAGAGTACACGATGACTCTGAAACTAAAGAACAAAGATGATCAACAAGTTTTCTATCTCACGGGGGTGTACGGCCCAACGGTAGGGGCCTCTTGATAGAGATTCCTAGATGAACTACAAGCCTCAAAACCCAATGACAACACTCCGTGGATATTATGCCGAGATTTCAATTTCACACTTCGACAGAGCGATCAAAACAGACCAAGTAGCAACGGCTCAAAGGATCATAGATTTGCACAGTTCATATCGACACTTGGATTAATGGATTTACCGCTTCAAGGCCGCAAGTACACGTGGACTAGAACTAATGGCCAACACCGGGTTGTCATGGTGATCACTCAAAAGAGAGCAATGTTTCTTTTAATATTTATAAACTCGTAAATGCTATCGGTTCGGACTGCAAGCGCACAATCCTTATCGAGTAGTATATGCGAGGTCGATCCACAGGGAATATTGGTTCAATGCTTTGAGCGATCGAATCACAACCTTTCGAAAGGCTAGACGGAATCTGAAATTTGAGAGATGTTTGTTGATCAATGTAAATTAGGAAACAATTAAAAGTAATTAAAGTAAAGATAGAGATGAGAATTCCTAGGGTTTTGGCACACCATTGCTACTCAATCCGTCTTGACAATATATTCCTGTTGCGTCTGATTTCCTGTTGTTGTTTTATGAAAGATAACTACAAAGGTCACTGCGATTTATGTTACGCCAGAATGACAGATCTTTCATCGAGACTCTACTCAGGACAATGCGATTTACCTTACGCAACTATCGGGTCTCTTATCTCCCAAATTACTACACAGATCACTGCGATTTACCTTACGCAAATGATGGAATTTGGTCATGCGTTTTGTTGTTCTGGTTTATGGTTTCCCCGCGAAGGTTTTCTTCACATAAACCTAATAGATCTCAACGAGGCTAACTCATCCAAATAGTCTAAAGAGTTATTAAAGCACTGTCACTACCCTAATGAACTCAAACTAGATCATTGAAATTAGATGAAGAGATAGTAAATCACAAAAGCATATTTGATACAACAACAAGAAATCATAATCAACAGAATATATATATCAAAACATCAAGAGTAACAAGGTTTACTGCCTAGCCCTAAGAAAAGGAACTTAGCCGCGGAACGGCATGGTTACAATCACTCCTCTCTTCTCCCTTTAATCAAATCTAACCCTCAGTACAAAGATATCAGTTCTATCTGCCCAGGGGCCTTATATAGGAGTGTAGGGACGTGTAGAGGTTGATTGGAGGCTAAGAAATCAATCTGGAAATAGCTGTCGGCAGTTATTTCCCAAGAGATGCCTTCGGATACGGACCGTATTAGTTGATACGGTCCGTATTAGGACCTCGACGGTTAGGGTTTAATGCTTCCAGCACTATCTCCTGGTCAATGCTAGGCTTGGTCCGTATTAGTCAGTACGGACCGTAACAGAGACTTAGTCGATGAGCGTCGCTGATCCGATTGAGCCGATTCTAGCTCCATTTGATGTAAAATAGTCCCAAAACCTGTATTCTGTAATAAAACATAAAGAAGGGTGACAGTAACCTTTTTCTCTAATAAAGTAAACATAAGTGTGAGAAAATATGTAAAACCTAAGCCAAAACCCTACGTAAATCATCGTTATTTTGACTCTGATCACGCCTCCCAACTTGAATTGTTGCTTGTCCTCAAGCAATGACATCCCAGCTGGTCAAAGATTCGGTCTAGGTTAAACCATACAATCTCAAGGACTTGTTTAAAATTTAAATTAGGGTTTAGGTTTGGTACAATTGGCATGACAATGAAAACTTAGAACTCTAAAATATTGATGATCTCTCCCTTGAACAATTTATTCACCCCATGATTGACCTTATTATGCTAACCCTAGAAAAATTATTATCGAACAATCTAATTCACAAATATCCTTAAAATTGAGAGTATTAATTTCCCCTTTGATTATACATGGATCCCTTCCAATCAATAGGAATTCTAATGATATAAATTTTGATTTTCCTTCCCAATTGATTGGAGCAAAGTATGACAACTAAGTGTGTTGGTACTTGTGACTATTTTTTGAAAATTAAATATGTACAAAAATTAAAATTTGGGAGGTTTTCTCGAGCCTATTGGTAACCAGTCTTGCGTAGGCACCCGTACTCTTTTTATCCTCCATCTTTTATTTTATTATTTTTTTTTCTTTTTCTACGTTTTTCTATTTTTTTTTTTTGGATTTTTCTCTTTTTCGATTTTTTTTTGTATTTTTGTATTTTTCTGAAAAATAAAATAACATATTTTTGTGTCACAAGCATCATGATTACACACAATTTCAAGTATTCATTCATACAAGAAATTATTGCATAGTTTCGCTAGGGGTCTATCTATAATAAATGGGTATTCTAAAACACTATCAAGCTTAAAAGACTTTGCAAAAATAAATTACTCAAAATAAAAATTCTAGGTTTTGCAATTTTTGGTCAACTCTCATGGTTAGCAATTAATTGTTCACTTTGAAATCATAAATAATTAAAATTCTGAATTTTTGATATCATGGCCAATTGTCTAAACCTTAGTCTAATTAAAATTTTAAAACAATTCCTATTTGATTAACCTAATTCTAAGGAAAAATAAAAATGCAAGCTAGCTAAAAAGCTCCATTTAATCATTCTAGGATTTTTGGTAAAGCCTCCAATCTTAGTCAAAAATTGAGTAAAACTACTAGCACCTAAGAATTTAAAGTTGCAAAAATTAAATTGCAAAAATTTTAAAGATACAAGGTCAATTTACCTCCTATCCCCCGAATAAAATTTAGCATTGTCCCCAATGCTCGAGAGATAAAAATAAAGGAAGTAATAAAGTAAAAAGACCGGGGAAAGATACAACTCACTGCACCTCAATCATGAGGTGGTGGAGGTGGTGGTGGGTGCTGGATCTCCTCGTAGAATGACGGGTCGAAGAGTCCGTATGGTGGTGGCTGGTACTCGAATCCGGAGTCGAGAGCATACTGGTAGTACTGCTGTGCCATGTAGCGCGTCTGCTGGATCTCGCGCCTACTCTCGTCTACACTCCTCCGGACCTCCTCCATGCTGTTTCTTATTTCACTAACCTCTTGCTGAATGGTTGAGCTGTTGTGTTCCATTTGTTGGGTGGTCTCACCCGTTGTCAAGGTAAGCTCGTTGAGGTTAGAGTCCATCCAATTTACTATTTGGATGAACTGGTCAAGCTCTGCTGAAGGGGCATCAGATGGTGCCGCCCCTGAAGACTCGGCTCTCGCTGCCGATGTGTCTGCCTCCCATTCTTGCTGTTGCCGATCAATATTGGCCTGATGTTGCGTTGCGGCTTGGCTCTCGATTACATCAATGTAATCTTGAGGTGGCTCGTAATTTGGGCTCGCGTGGCGCGCCATCTTCCAAGAGGCCCTACTACGGAGATTGAGATGTCGGAAAGGGAATTGGAGGATTCCCTTTGGTGATTTGTAGAAGTAGGGACCTGGGTAGTGGCCGGTGATGATTTTCATGGCTTGGAGGCATGGTATGTCAATTTGTGGGAGCCCGCTTGCCTCTTTGAAATGATTGATCGGGAGAGCGAGGTGGCTGGCCAGGATCGTGGCCACGAATCCAATGGAGATCTTGCCTTTATCTTTCTTGGCAAGGGCGACCTCATGGATTTGTTTGCAAAGGATATGGCCAAGGTGAGGTCGCACCGGTGTTGGCTCGATCATGCATTTGAGAAGATATAGTTCAGGTAGTTTTACCTTGGATGAACTTTCGCCTCTTGCGAAAATGGAGTTGGCGAGGATGACTTGCAAGAAGCGGATTTGGGGGTGGATGATTCTGCTTGCCGGTCGAGTCGAGTTTTGGTTGTCTTTTGTGATGCTGTACCAAAACTCACGGCAGTCGGGAGAATCGAAAGTGCCATCATCGGTGAGATCGAAGATGGCGCAGAAATCACCCATGGAGAGTGTGTAGCGCTCACCAAGCATCTGGAAAGAAATGGAGTCATCGTCGTATCTGAATGTCACAAGGAACTCCCTCGTGAGAACCTTGTAGATTTTAACTCCTTTGATTAGGTTGAGGAATCCAGAGTTGGATATGGTCTGCGAGTTGCTCAGTTTGTGCAAGGAGGCCTAGTCGCTCGAGTGTTTCCAAGTCGATAGATTTGTGGTATATGACTTCCCTTAACTTCATCTTCTCATAATTGGATGTGACTAATGGGTGTTGGAAGATGGGTTGGTATTCGGTTGGCCGGGATTCTTCCATTGGTTCATCGGAGTCTTCCTCCTCAAGACCGAAATCTCGTGGGTTAAACTCCTCCGGGTTATAGTCCGCATCTGAGACCGGTGTGTCTCTGACGGACTCCTGAGTGTTGGTACGGGATGATGAATGGTCGGAGGATTGCGGTTGTGAGCTTGAAGACCGTGAGGATCGACTAGAGGAACTCTGAGGTGAATTGCTCGGGCCGGCACCTCCGAGGACTTTCTTGGCATTCCTTGTAACTACCCCTAAAATATTTTTCATTTTTGGAGCCATTTGTTTAAATTAAATACCTCTGTTACGGACCGTATTGGGCAATACGGTCTGGTTACGGACTGGTTGGTTGGTGAATTTAGCCAAGTACCGGACTGGTTACGGACCGTATTGGGCAATACGGACCGTATTACAAGGGGTTAAGGAAAAATTACTAAGTATTGGACTGGTTTTCTGGTAAACGATTACGGACCGTATTGGTTTAATACGGGCCGTATTAAACTGGTAAAAATCGGGATTTTGACAGAAACCTAAATTTTTTTTATGATTTTTGTGATTTTTGCAGATTAAACTAAATTCTAGACTAATGTAATAGAGAAACTAAGTTAAAACAAATGTAAAAACGAAATTAAACTTTAAAATTGAAAAAGGGGTTTAGAAAACCGAAAATTTGGAGAAGTAGATCCGAGTAGCCGTCGGATACGGACCCGATACGGGCCGTATTGGTCGAGATACGGAGAGGAGAGCAGGCGGCGACTTTAATGGGGAATGGGGTGTGAGTGGTGATGAAGGTCGGCGGCAAGGAGGGAGCTCGGTTTTGGGCACCAATGGAAGAGAGGGAAAGAGAAGGGATAGAGGGGGAAGAGAGTAAAGAGAGAGGAAGAGGAAGAGGTTAGGGTTTAAAACGAAAATTGGTTAACGGTTAAGAGACGTGATTCGCGCGGGATTTCAAAATGTTTCTCTTAACGGGTTCGCATCTCCCGAACTGGCTTTCATTACGGACCGTATCAGCCAATACGGTCCGTATTGAGCCTGTTAAGTTCAAACCCAATAACTGTCAAGTTGTAACTCCCTTGGATACGGCCGTATCAGCCAATACGGTCCGTATTCACCACTTAATTCTTGCTTCTTACTCTATTTCTCCTCGTGTCCATTGGCAAGATCTGTACCAGCCAATACAGGTCGTGCCAGAGAATATTCCCATTTTCCAAGGTTTCGTTTGGTCGAGTCTTTCTTCCGGTATGCCTACCTGATCATAGGAAAAAGGTGGGTATGAGTTGTTTCTTTGTTTAAATTCTAATTAATTTGGAAAATAAATAATTATGCGAAAATATAAAAATGGCATTGGGTTGCCTCCCAAGAAGTGCTTGTTTTAAGTCATTAGCTTGACTTTGTGTCGCATCAGTTTCTTCCAGATGCCTTCCCGTCAATGCAAGCGGGTTGCTTGTCGGGTGGTTCGTTTTCAGCGTCTTCTGTGGTTTTATCATCACTGTCCTTCTCGAAGAAGTCAATTGGTGTTTGAGGTCCGGGGTCGAATGTTTGGCTCACACCGAGTACTGCTTCAACCTCGTCCAGTCTTTGAGAAATTGCATCGAGTTCTTCGCGTAGGTTTCTGATTAGTGCAAGGGCTAAGAGAGAATAATTCCTATGGGTTGCAATATTAGGACTTTTGTTCAGATCATCGGTTTGTGTTGTCACGGAGGTAGGATGGACTTGACTGTTATCTTGTACAATAAACAGTCTTTCCACTTCTTCTTCGTGCGTTGTTTCTTCGATGTCTCCAAATTCATCCATTCGCAAATCATCATTGCCATCTTCATCCATTGTTTCCAAATTGTAGACAAGATTAATGTCAGGAGGGACTTTAACCTCATTCATGCTGAAGATCATTTTGTTTTCGCCAACATTGAGTGAGATTTTTCCATTCTTAACATCGATCATTGCCCCACATGTGGCGAGGAATGGCCTTCCAAGGATGATTGGAATATGCTCATCTTCTTCCATATCGATTACCACAAAATCTGCTGGTATCCAAAATTTACCGACTTTGATTGGAATATCACGCAACATTCCCTCAGGGTATCGAATTGATCGGTCAGCCAGTTGCAATGAGATCCGTGTTGGTGATAGGTCCCCACATTCCAGTCTATCAAATACTACCTTAGGCATTAGACTCACGCTTGCTCCCAGATCACATAAGGCTCTCTTAAAATCGGTTGTGCCAATGGTGCATGGTATTGAGAAACTTCCTGGATCTTTCAATCTCTTCAATTAGGTTGTAAGCCTCGTCAGGTTCCTTGTTCATGATTGCTCCCCCTGCAGAAGCATCAATAGACAACCTATCGGTAGGGTTTAGACCATTATAAAAAATTTGAACAATCAGCCATCTTTCTAGACCGTGATGTGGACAACACCTTAACATATCCTTATATCTATCCCATGTTTCACACAATGATTCACCATCTCTTTGTTCAAAATTAGTAATTACATTTCTGAATCTTGTGATTTTAGATGGTGGAAAATATTTTATAATAAACACAGTAAAAAATTGGTCCCAAGTTTGAATGGAATTGGCCGGTAAGGAAAACAACCATGCTTTTCCTTTATCTTTTAATGAGAATTGAAATAGCATTAGCCTGATTGCTTCATCGGTAACTCCGTTGATCTTTATCGTCTCGCATATTCCTAGGAAAATTGACAAATGAAGATGTGGGTCTTCATGTGGAAATCCTCCAAATTGCTGTTGCGAAACCATATTTATGAGAGCAGGTTTGATCTCAAAATTACGGTTCGTAACAGTTGGCGGGTTTATACTAGAATTAGGATCATTCGCGCGTGGTACGCAATAGTCCCTTAGAAGTTTGGGTCTTGCTGCATCGTGAACTTCATTATCACCATTGTCTTGTCTTCCATTGTTAATCGGTTCGTTCGGTGGGATATTCATGTTGATCGAATCTGAGTCCTCTTCGCCTTCAGAATTACTTGATGAAGAACTATGATTGGTTCTTATCGGTGATGTGGAAGCGAATTGTCCTCTCCTACTAGCAATCCTCTCGGATCTTCGTACGGATGATTCGGCCAGCGTGCAATTTCCTAAAAAGAAAAGAAAATCTGAAAATTAAACTAAAACTGAAAAATAAAAATAAAATAAAATAAAAACGAAATTAAAAATAAAAGAAAAATAAAAATGCAGAAAATAAAAAGAAATCTAGGCGTTTCTAATTAATTGGATTCATTGGTCAAAGCAAGGGCGTCTTGCGAGGCCTTGCACAATGAACCGTTATTCCCCGGCAACAGCGCCAAAAAGCTTGATCACTCAAAAGAGAGCAATGTTTCTTTTAATATTTATAAACTCGTAAATGCTATCGGTTCGGACTGCAAGCGCACAATCCTTATCGAGTAGTATATGCGAGGTCGATCCACAGGGAATATTGGTTCAATGCTTTGAGCGATCGAATTACAACCTTTCGAAAGGCTAGACGAAATCTGAAATTTGAGAGATGTTTGTTGATCAATGTAAATTAGGAAACAATTAAAAGTAATTAAAGTAAAGATAGAGATGAGAATTCCTAGGGTTTTGGCACACCATTGCTACTCAATCCGTCTCGACAATATATTCCTGTTGCGTCTGATTTCCTGTTGTTGTTTTATGAAAGATAACTACAAAGGTCACTGCGATTTATGTTACGCCAGAATGACAGATCTTTCATCGAGACTCTACTCAGGACAATGCGATTTACCGTACGCAACTATCGGGTCTCTTATCTCCCAAATAACTACACAGATCACTGCGATTTACCTTACGCAAATGATGGAATTTGGTCATGCGTTTTGTTGTTCTGGTTTATGGTTTCCCCGCGAAGGTTTTCTTCACATAAACCTAATAGATCTCAACGAGGCTAACTCATCCAAATAGTTTAAAGAGTTATTAAAGCACTGTCACTACCCTAATGAACTCAAACTAGATCATTGAAATTAGATGAAGAGATAGTAAATCACAAAAGCATATTCGATACAACAACAAGAAACCATAATCAACAGAATATATATATCAAAACATCAAGAGTAACAAGGTTTACTGCCTAGCCCTAAGAAAAGGAACTTAGCCGCGGAACGGCATGGTTACAATCACTCCTCTCTTCTCCCTTTAATCAAATCTAACCCTCAGTACAAAGATATCAGTTCTATCTGCCCAGGGGCCTTATATAGGAGTGTAGGGACGTGTAGAGGTTAATTGGAGGCTAAGAAATCAATCTGGAAACAGCTGTCGGCAATTATTTCCCAAGAGACGCCTTCGGATACGGACCGTATTAGTTGATACGGTCCGTATTAGGACCTCGACGGTTAGGGTTTAATGCTTCCAGCGCTATCTCCTGGTCAATGCTAGGCTTGGTCCGTATTAGTCAGTACGGACCGTAACAGAGACTTAGTCGATGAGCGTCGCTGATCCGATTGAGCCGATTCTAGCTCCATTTGATGTAAAATAGTCCCAAAACCTGTATTCTGCAATAAAACATAAAGAAGGGTGACAGTAGCCTTTTTCTCTAATAAAGTAAATATAAGTGTGAGAAAATATGTAAAACCTAAGCCAAAACCCTACGTAAATCATCGTTATTTTGACTCTGATCACATGGCGAGACTAGACCGATATATCCACCGAATGGAACGCAGCTTATCCGCAATCCCATCAGCAAGCTCTCCCGAACTCCAGTTCGGATCACTGCCCACTGCTGTACACGGCCTCAACAGCACAGAACCGAACCAGTTTTTTCAGATTTGAAAATAACTGGCTGCGGTCAGCACAATTACGAGACCTAGTTACCTCTAATTGGCATCAAACTCCAGTGGCTAAAAATCCAACCGAACTCCATGCTAAACTGTGGAACCTTCAAAAAGCAATACAGACATGGGCAAAGGAGACTTGGGGGCTTACCAAAAAACAAATAGAGGTCTGCAGAGAGTATCTTGGTTGGATAGACAGGGTGGTCGAGACGAGACAGATAACGGGGTTGGAAAAAACAATACTTAAGTTGACCACAAAAAGATACGAGCAATTATCCGTTATACAGGAGGATAGATGGAGGCAATGGGCCAAAGTCAAGTGGGAGCTTCAAGGAGATCGGGGGACAAGATTCTTCCATATGGTGGCCTCGGCAGCTAACAAAGAAAATACAATTCACAACATAGAGCATCAGGGGGTGTTGCACACAACACAAAAATCAAAGGCCGATGTTTTCTTCCAACTCTTCGTTCAGCTTATAGGAACCACATCCGAAAAGATGCCGCACATACACTGGAACAGCCTATATGCCAACAGAAGGGACTTACAACACACAGGGAAGGATGTAGAGATCGAAGAAATACGGAGGGTCATATCCGAATGGCCAAACAACAAGTGTCCCGGGCCCGATGGATTTACGGGGGAATTTAAAGCATTTTGCGATATCATAGCTCCGGACTTACATAAGGTATTAAAAAAATTATGAATCGGCAGATGTCTCTATACCCTTTAAACTCTTCATTTATAGTGCTAATCCCCAAAAAAACCAACCCTACAAAGCCGCAACACTATAGGCCGATAAGCCTGGTACATGCGGTCCAGAGAATATTTTCTAAGATCCTATCCAACAGAATAAAGGAAGAGATTCATTACTTGGTTGACCCGGCGTAGATGGGGTTCGTGCGGGGTAGACAAATAACGGAGGGATTCTTATATGCGCAACAAATTCTTCACCAGGCTGAACAACAAGACACCCCAATGGCAATTTTCAAAGCCGATATACATAAAGCCTTCGACACGGTCAGTTGGGAGTTTTTACTCGCGGTGCTTCACCACTTGGGGTTCCCGGCTAATTGGACGGCTTGGATCCAACAAGCGGTTCTAAAGGGCTCGTCACAAGTAATAATTAATGTCCTAATTGGGAAAAAAGTCGAATTAAAAAGAGGAGTTCGGCAAGGAGATTCGTTGTCACCGTTTTTGTTCATTATGGCAATGGACTTCCTCACAAGATGGCTATCGAAGCTGGTGCACACGGGGGCGTGGATTCTGCCATATGTGGATATGAAGCCATGTCTGCTATATGCGAATGACGCGTTGATCTTTCTCAAACCGGAACTCCAATCGATACAGATGGTCAAAAATTTTATTCACCATTTTCAAACAGATTTCGGGGCTGGCCATTAGCTTTCAAAAATCGGCACTAGCAACGATCAAGGTTCAAACAGACCAGGCAACACAGTTAGCTTCGCAATTAGCATGTCAACTCACATAGCTGCCAATCACATACCTCGGGTTACCGCTTTCGTCAAGAAGACTCAAGGAGGCATATCAGCCTTTGATCTAGAGGTTTCACACAAGACTTGAGGGCTGGGCGGCTAAGCAGTTATCTATTGCAGGAAGATTGGTTTTGATTAATGGAGTGCTTTCTTCGCTGCCGGTTTACTATATGTCATGCTTCAAGCTACCGACTTGGGTCATCAATCAAATCGACAAAGTTAGACGGAACTTCCTATGGCACGGAGTTTCGCCTCAGAGAAAAATGCACTTCGCAAATTGGGACCTGGTGTGTACTCCGAAAAATCAGGGTGGACTCGGAGTGATGGATCTTAAAATCTTCAACACGGCTTTGCTACTGAAATGGAACTGGAAGTGGGTGGCAACTGGTGAAAGCCTACTTAAACCAATGTGGAGCCGCATGGCGATCACGGAAGACCTCATGCCGGTTGCAATCCAAAACCTAACAATGAACTTTAGACATTTCTGGTGCATATCTCTAACAAGGCAGATCGGAAATGGGACAAACATCAGCTTCTGGCATCATGAATGGGGACTAGGAATCATGAGAACAAAGTATGCTGATTTATACTCATATGTGCAAAACGGTGCGCAAACGGTGGCTGAGGTAGCACGGTCACCAATTGCCCTAAGGCATCCTCTATCGGACACAGCAACTGAACAACTTCAGCAACTGTCAACACACATCGCGCAAATCAATCTCCTAATAGCTGCGGATGAAGCAAAGTGGAGATGGACAGCAAATGGGATATTTTCGGTTAGATTGGCATATACAGCAATCAAGAACGCCCCAACAGTGGGGAATCACAGAATGAGGATTTGGGCCTTAAAAGCGACTCCAAGATTCAAAGTCTTCGGATGGCTAATGATTCTCAACCGAATACTAACGATCGACAATCTCCAAAGAAGGGGCATGACACTGGTCAACAGATGTTACATGTGTGGGAGAAGCAATGAAACGGTTAGACATTTATTCTTTGATTGCACGATTGCAACCCGCTTACAAACGATCATGTCACAGAAATATCGAATAAGGCGGCCAAGAAGAAACACACAACCGGTGGTCAGCAAGATGTACACAAAGAAAGAACGGTCTCTGTTTCCTAATCGCTAATTTCATTATATGGAGAGAACGTGCGTCAAGGCCTTCCGGGAGACCCAGAGCACAATCCAGGACCTTTTGGAACAGATAGACTTGCAATGGCAATTCAGCTCGGGGACGGGACAGTACAGCGGGGCCACCAACGATGACAATTAAAGCTTAAACTTAATCGGAAACAAATCAGAGCTGCGCGGTTTATGAGATTTTAATAATCATTTTTTACAAGTCTTTTTTCTTTCCTTTTTGGCCTGGATGCTCCACTGGAGCTCCGCTTTATTTCAGTTTATTTCAAAGATCAATTGGTTTGTAACATTACTTATGTAACGAATCAATTATCAATAGAATAGAGTCTTGACCTCTGTTTCTCATAAAAAAAAAAAAAAAAAAGCATCACCTTGTCTAAACCCTTGACTTGAACTAGAAGTTTCCAAAAGCGTGCATAATATAAATCAAGGCCTAATATGGCCACAATTGTGGGCTCTTCCAATCAAATAATATCAGACGGGGTGTGGAGGCCCAACTTAGTTATTACTATTTCAACAAAGCAGCTCCATCACTTGTACAAAGCTGCCAAATATTTGTATGCTTAAATTGTTATTATCTTGTGTTTGAAAATAATAGTTTTTCATGCCTCCAAATTCCATTTGCATGATAGGCCAAACAAAATGCACAGTCATGGAATCCGTACCAGATCCACTGGTACCAGTCCCTAAACACCCCTGGGCCCGAATTCGGATCTCCCCTAAAGTAACTCAAATTTTGAGTTTAAATCCAAACTGTCTGATCTGCTCTAGCACAAATATTAAAGGGCCCGTTGCATTCCACCATGGACCGGATTGGGATCCGGATTCTCGTCGAACAACAATGTAACTTTTTTATATATGAATATCTGTGATGGAGTAATTGATAAATAGTATCTAGTTTCTAATACTGATACATAAAATCTGAAATGTAATCAAATTCAGATGATAAAAACACAAGGGCATTAGATGTGTAGTACAGGAAGTCATGAGTTACTTTTTTTCAAGGAAAGTTAAAACGATTAATAATGAACTATAATTGCTCATAATCGGTATTCTATAATTGCTCTTTTAATCGTTTGTATGAATTTGATGCTTAAGAACTTGTTGAGAAAATAAAGAATTTAGGATCCGATAACCCTCAGACCCGTTAGGGAGTAGTCTTCATTGGATTTAATGGTAAATAAAAGAGTTACTAATTAGGGAATAAAAAAAAAGCAACTCAATCCTATTACTATTTTTAGTAAGTTACCGTTATGTATAGGTAGGCAACCGCTATAATTTCTTTTCCTCCAAATTATATAAGGAGCCCACTGTACAAGATATAGAATCAGAATGAAAATACCAATTTTCTCATTCATCCATTTCTCTGCTTCCATTCCGTAAAAATCAACATGGTATTAGAGCGACACATGTAATCCTGTCGCAAATTCCGCAAACAATAAGACTGTAGGTAACAAAGAACTACAGCACCATTCAATAGCTTACAATCAAATCAGAGCAGACCTAACTTGCTCCAAATCAACAACCGCCAAATAGAGCCAACCCAATAAAAAGGGAGAAATTAAGCTCAAGGTAGCACCTGTTCTTATCAAGAGCAAAATCCAACAAAAATCAAGAACAAAAAACTGTTCTTACAAACAAACAAAAAAAAAGCGAATCCTCAAAACCAGCAAAAATCGCATCAATCACTGAAATCCATCTTTCAACCCTCAAATTAGCAAACCTCAAAAAGATGCAACTTACTTCCAACCGAAACCCTAGCTTGAGACCGGAAACGAGTAGAGCCGTCAGCACTGTTCGATTAACCCACTGCAAGAAGGAGGGACACGAGTAGACGTGGTGCTGGTTCCTCTATCCGTCTTTACGGCCAAGTAGGAAGGGAAGAGGTGGCGATCGAAAGGGGGAGCTTCGCCCAAATCGCGAAGGAAGAAAGAGGGAAAAGAAAGAGGCGCTGGGAGAAAAGAAAAGGAAAGGAAATGTGGTGTTGGGAGAAAATGACCCCTCTGGATCCAACTCATGTGCCACAAGGGATCCTGACGTGGTGCGCATTATTGAAACAACCGATTCAGATTCAGATAATGGAGACACCAGATTCAAGGCAATCAATGAATTGTATATTCAGCTTGAAAACTGAACCAACGTCATGTTGACTGCATGAACTTTTCATTGAGAGTCAAAGCTATTGTTGACTGGGTGGTAATCAAGGAGTGCATGGGTGGTCTTCTAAGGAAAACCTTTGATTTTGGACGGAATTCAAACAGTATCATTGGTTTACTAAAATTAGTATTTAATTATTTTGGGTTTTGGAGTTTTAGTTAAATAGCATTTAATATTTAATCTTAAGGGTCAAGTAATGTTTAGTTATAAAAGGTAAGGGGTACTGTTGTTGTAGAGGCAGTGAATTATTATATGAAATTGAGTTAAGTTTAGTTGAGTTCTATTATGACTGAAATTCCATTTTATTCTCCTCTTTACTAATGAACCGAGTACTTGAGCTTAACGGGCAAGATAGTATCGGGACTGCCTTGCGTCAATTGGTATCAGAGCGAGGTCCGACAACCACCTTCGCGCTTGCGTGAAGTTGTATCTTCGACAACCGCCAAATTCGACAACCACCTCCATCAACAAAACCTCATGCTATTCCCATCCATCACCAACATCATGGCCGATCCTAACCTTCTGGCTGTTCTCGATCGTATGCAACAAAACCATGCCGAAACCATGCAACTCATCACTAATCTGGTGGAACGCCTTGCTCCCATCAACAATCAAAACAATCCACAAAATCCACATAATAACAATGATGAACGGCCACAAAATCGAGAACCAAAGTGGATGTCGGCTTACGAGTCGAAATTCCAGATTTTTCGGGAAGTTTAAATCCCGAAGAGTATCTTGACTAGACAAATAAAGTAGAAGAAGTTTTTGAGCTCAAAGAAATCCCTCCGGACAAACAAGTGCCGTTGGGACAATCCGGTTCCGAGATAGGGCAGCAGCATGGTGGCAATCATTCAAGTATCGCCGCTATCTCGACAGCCTTCCCCCTCTCAACGATTGGCTCGACTTGAAGCGTGAAATGAACCGTGAGTTTCTCCCTCTTAACTACCGACAAACACTTTTCCAGCAATTTCAATCTCTCTCTCAAGGTGCGAAAAGTGTGGAGGAATACACTCTTGAGTTTTATAAACTTGAGGCACGAAATCAAATCAACGAGACAGAAGATTTGAGGGTCGCGCGATATTTGCACGGCCTTCGAATGAATATTCAGGATATGCTTGTGATTCACACTTTTATCAATGTGGGCGAAGCTCAATCCAAAGCAAAAGCTGTTGAGAAACAGGTTTCAAAAAGCCACAACTTCAACCGTGGTAATTCTTCTTCTATCAACTGTAACTCTTCTCATTTTCGCCCCAATCCAAATAACACTACAAATTCCAACCAACCCCAGTTACTCCCACCTCCACATAAACCAAACCAGAATGTCCCAGAAAACTCTAAAGTCAATATCCGCTGTCACAATTGCCGTGAAATGGGTCATTATGCAAGAGAGTGTCCAAAGGTTCGACCTCATTTATATGCCAATGGCGGTTTTGAGGAAGAGGACGGGTGGCTTGAAAATGGGGACGAAGAGGAAGAAATTCATGACATGAATCCCGAGGATCTCACGGCTAAAAGCTTAGTTATGAGAAGGCTTTGCTTGGGGCCAAAATCAACAGAAGATTGGAAGCGGCATGCCATTTTAAAACTATGTGTTATTGAGAACAAGAAGTGTGTTGTGATAATCAATTCAGGAAGTTGAAAAATGTGATCTCGGAGGAGGCGGTTAGAAAACTTCATCTTAGCACCACCACCCATACGAACCCATACAAACTCGGGTGGGTGAACAAAGGAGCCGAAATCCAAGTCAACAAAAGGTGCCACTTTCAACTCACACTTGGGCCACTTTACCACCACTATTTATGCCGATGTGGTTCCAATGGATGCTTCGCATCTGATTCTCGGACGTCCTTAGCAATACGATAAGCAAGCCGTCTATGATGGAAGGGAGCACACGTATACCATTCAAGTTAGTCCAAAAAAGGTATGCATAAATCCAGTTCAAGAAAGGGTAAAAGAATCAAATACAGTATTCTGTGCTGCGGGATGAATTTGAGAAGGAATTGCGGG
This sequence comes from Carex parvula, assembly GCA_025461045.1. Lineage (NCBI taxonomy): Eukaryota > Viridiplantae > Streptophyta > Magnoliopsida > Poales > Cyperaceae > Carex > Carex parvula. The sequence continues at coordinate 122,668 of JAJGRW010001098.1, read as the reverse complement.
ATGCTAAAATTTGCTTCGCGCTTACCGAATGCGACTTCCCCAACACTGAGATTGAGCAAAATATACTCAAGATGGTGCAACCCATGTTGGCCGAATTCATGTATATACTTCCTGATGGACTGCCCCCGCTTCGCGACATTCAACACCAAATCGACTTGGTGCCCAGGGCTAGTCTTCCCAATAAGGCTCACTACCGCATGACCCCGCAACAACACCAAGAGTTAAAGCGTCAAGTGCAAGAGCTACTAGACAAAGGCTTTGTGCGGGAGAGCATAAGTCTGTGTGTCGTGCCAGCTCTGTTGGTTCCAAAGAAAGACAGAAGTTTCCGCATGTGTGTGGATAGCCGTGCAATAAATCGGATCACAATACGGTACCGATTTCTGAATCCGCGACTGGAGGACATGCTCGATCAACTTAGTGGAGCCGAGGTATTTTCTAAAATTGATCTAAAAAGTGGGTATCACCAAATTCGTATCAAACCGGGAGATGAATGGAAAACAGCTTTCAAAACTAAAGAAGGCATGTTCGAGTGGGTTGTCATGCCCTTTGGCCTTTCCAATGCTCCTAGCACCTTCATGCGGGTGATGAACCAAGTTCTGCGGCCTTTCCTTAACAAGTTTGTCGTTGTCTATTTTGACGACATTCTTATCTATAGCCGAAACCGAGATGAGCATCTCCAACACTTGCGAGAAACTCTTGAAGTACTACATGATAACAACCTTTTTGCAAACTCAAAAAGTGCGTTTGGATGACTCCGACGTTAATATTCCTGAGATTTAAGATCTCCGCGAGTGGTATCTTACCCGAAGAGGACAAAATTCTAGCAATCCGAGATTGGCCAAAACCTTCTTCGTTTACCGAGATACGATCATTTCTCGGGTTAGCGGGATTCTATAGAAGTTTTATCAAAGGCTTCAGCAGTATCTCGGCACCTATCACCGAGTTACTAAAACAAAAGAATTTTGAATGGAGTGACGGTGCACAGCAAGCTTTCGAGACACTCAAGCATTGCTTAACTCACGCACCTGTGCTAGCTCTACCGAACTTTGACAAAGCTTTCGAGGTAGAATGCGAAGCTTCAAAGGTTGGTATTGGCGCCGTAGTTTCACAAGAGAAGAAACTCGTGGCATTTTTTAGCGAGAAATTGGGTGGAGCTAAAATCAATTACCTGGTGTATGACCTGAGTTGTATGCCATAGTAAAAGCTTTGCAACATTGGCGGCATTACCTTTTATCTCGCGAATTTGTGCTATACACAGACCATCAAGAGCTGAAATTTGTGCAAGAACAGAATAAGTTGAGCACCCGACATGCCAAGTGGGTTACTTCGCTCCAAGAATACACTTTCTCCATTGTGCACAAAGCGGGATCAAGCAACAAAGTCGCTGACGCTCTAAGCCGCCGACATGGACTGCTCTCGGCAATGTCAACTTACACTCTCGGGTTTGAACACGTGCCTGAGACCATTAAGGAGGATCCCGACTTTGGACAGATCCTGGAGGATGTGAAGAAAAAGTTGCGAGATGACTACTCGTTACATAACGGGTACTTGTTTCGGGGTCTCGCACTTTGTATCCCGGCAACTTCTCTGCGGTATCTCATCATCAAGGAAATGCATACTCAAGGCCACTTCAGGTTGGAAAAGACTTTGCATTTGGTGCGAGAACGATTCTTTTGGCCAAGTCTATGGCGGGATGTTAAATACTTTGTCCGAGCATGCCAAGTATGTCAAACTTCTAAAGGCACCAACACAAATCAGGGTCTCTACAATCCATTGCCTCTTCCATTTGAAATTTGGCGTGACATTTCAATGGACTTCGTGACCGGGTTACCAATGACAAGAAGGAAGAACGATAGCATCATGGTAGTAGTTGATCGCTTTAGCAAAATGGCAATTTTCATTGCATGCAAAACCACTGTGGATGCTCCCAAGGTTGCCGAACTATATTTTCATGAAGTTGTCCGACATCATGGTTTGCCGAGTACCATTGTCTCTTACTGAGATACGAAATTTTTGAGCAAATTCTGGATAGAACTTTGGAAGAAGTTAAAGACCGAACTGAAGTTTAGTTCAACTTTCCACTCTCAAACAGATGGTCAGACCGAAGCCGTAAACAGAAGTCTCGAAAACATGCTTCGTGCCCAAGTTACAACTTTCGGCATGTGGGACACTTTACTACCGAAAATTGAGTTCGAGTACAATTGTTCGGTAAACCGCTCCACAGGATTCGCACCCTTCAAAATTGTTTATGGATTTATTCCCTGAGGTCCTCTTGATATTCTTTCTATTGAAGGACCGAAGCCTAAAGTTAAGAAGGTGGATGAAAGGCTTGAAGATTTGCGGGAACTGCATAAAACAGTTCGTGAAAATTTAGAACAAACTTACTCCAAGTACAAGTCTAAAGCAGACGAAAAGCGCCGAGATGTACAATTCGAAGTCGGAGAACTGGTTTGGGTCTATTTATCGAAGGAACGGTTTCCCCGAGGAGAATATCACAAACTTAAGAAACGAAAAGTGGGACCGTGTGAGATTTTGGAGAAGTTTGGAGCGAATGCTTACCGCGTGAAGTTGCCCGATGATTTGCATATTTCCAACACCTTCAATGTTAGTCATCTCCACAAGTACTACGCCGAAGATACAAGCTTGAGGTCAAGCTTCAACCAACCCGGGGAGCCTGACGCGGTGCGCATTATTGAAACAACCGATTCAGATTCAGATAATGGAGACACCTGATTCAAGGCAATCAATGAATTGCATATTCAGCTTGAAAACTGAACCAACGTCATGTTGACTGCCACTACTACAAAAAAGAGATTGCAGACGGACATTACCGGAAGAGCAACACGGATTTCCCTGCCGTGTATGAGTTGAGGGTGTATAAAAGGTACCCTCTATAGACACGGATATTTACCCGTGTATATCAAAACGGATATTACGTAAATGACCGTGTACGACTACTCTTTATTCACGGACAATGCAACTAAATATCCGTGTCGGTTACTTTATCTACACGGACATTTAGTTTTATATCCGTGTCCCTCTCTTAACAAATCAATAAAAAATAAAATAATCCTTGTATCTCCGAACTCGTTCTACACGGACATTGATCAGAACAACTGTGTCGAATTACTCTAGCTACACGGACGTTTATTCATATCCGTGTCCTGTCATAACTATCGTACACGGACAAATATAAAATAATCGGTGTAGACACCGAAAACGATCTACACGGGTTTTTGTTAAATAACGGTGTCAATTATTGTTTTCTACACGGACTTTTAACTTCATATCCGTGAAGCATTCTTAACTATCATACACGGACTGTATAAAAGAATATCTGTACTCATTTCTACACGGTTGTTTGTTTAACAACGGTGTGGAATTACTGTGTTTTATCATGGACGTTTAGTTTCATATCCGTGAAGTTCTCTTAACTACCATACACGGACTATATAAAAGCATCCGTGTAGCTCTCTGTGCACATACACGGGCTTTTGTTTAAAGTAGCGTTTGCTTTGACACGGACTTATAATTCACATCCGTGTAGGTATCGTAACTATACACGGACAAATATAAAATAATCATTGCTCACTCAACTCGTTCTACACGGGCTTTCGTTTAATATCCGTGTAGAATTGTCCCATTTTTTTTTCTTGATTTTTTTCATTTCTGGGCTAGCCTCCAGTTTAATTTGCTAGCCAGTTTTCCTACAAAATTCATATACCATTCTGTTTTGCTAGCCAGTTTTCCAGATAATTTGACATTAAATTATGCTTGCTAAATTCATATATACACTAAATTGTTATACAAATCCATGTTCAGCATTACAATATTGAGATAGAAACCATCTTGCCCAGCTACATCTTACATAGTCGATCTGCTCCTTGCTGTACACAGTTTGCTTTGATGGTTGCTACAATTATAATTTGGTATTAGTTAGTAACAATAAAAGGTAGATGCAAGACAGTCGCAAATATCAATTGCTAATTTAATGAAATGAGAATTATAAGTAAGCATAATATGAAAATATCAATTGCTATTATATAGGCACAATTAATATGAATTACATACCACATCTGGAAATGTGAATTGCATTTTTTCGACAAAGATAAACATGGAAATCATCATGTAATATCCGCATTCCCAACCCGCCTCCTGTTGCGGGCTCTACAATTTACATTTAGCGGCCTATGTTAGAATGACAATAATTTTTTGAACAGAATATGAAATTATAGAATTGTGTTGTGCTCACCGGCCACCAGCTCCAAGTCAACCTATTTCCCATTTTCTTGTCCGTGCTGCGCAATCCTCCTTGTTTAAGGTATGTAGCAAAAGCCCTTACAAAATGGAGTGACTCTAATTAGCAATTCCACAATTTGTTATAATTGGGAAAAAATCAAACATAGTGAAAGATTATTGCTTACTTTTGCACATACGGGAAGATTGCTTTGCACGTCCTAAATCCGATCTTTTCTTTGGGCTGCAAAGAATCCATGACGTAAACCGCACTCAGGCAAGGCACAATGATGATCAAACACCAGTGTCCCCTGTGGGAGGAGAAGAATTATAGGATCTTAGCATACAGTACCCAGATATTTTGGCATATATAATAGTGAGACACGTGTTTGCTTGACTTGATGGTGTGATTTCAATTATTTATATATTTAATCACAAGGTTAGAACTAACATCTGGTGGTATGGCAAGAGAAGAAATCTCTTCTTCGCCTTAGTAGCTTGGAGCATCGCGCCACACAGGTAATCCATAGCCACCTTCGGAGCATTTTTCACGTTCGACGCACTAAGTACGCTGGGGTCCAGAAAAGCACATAAGTTCTGTTTGCCCTTGCAGTGAGTACTATTGATTAGCCTCCTGAAAAATTATCATATGACATTAGAATATATTCTTCAGTGCTATACACATGATATAAACAATTTTTGGTCACTAACATGAGGAAAATGGTGATGTGCCCCACGGAGAGCCATTTATCGGACCCCGAGGCATGTAGAAGTCCTTGAATTCGGTGAACGGCAGCAGTACAACCGAGCCATCGTGTAGAAATATCCCCGGAGGGACAGGTATGACGACTTCCATCATGTCCTTGGGTGCCGCCATCAAGCGGTCGTGGAGTTCCCGCAGCTCCTTTTCGGGAAGGAGCTTGTATTCTTCCTCGGTGAGCAGACGAGGTGGAGGTCCTGCTGGTTGGACAGGAGGGTCATGGCCTGCTGGTCCGGCAGTAGGGTCAGCAACTGTTTGGGAAGGTCCTTCTGCTTCGTCGCTCCGTACCGGTGACATCACGCCCTCCGTGCGACTACCATCATCTCCTACTATCTGTATCGAAATTTTTTACCTTTTTCAAGTATTTGAAAAGGAAGTGCTTTGAATGTAACAAAATAACTTGACTATTTATGCATTACCTGATCCAAAATAATCTGATTCTTGGGCCATTGCACGAATGATAGCCGGGCATCTTCGACATAGAGTATTCCATTCTCAATTATTTGGACAGGAAGAGGTACGCGCTCCCATCCCTCCACGACATTGTCAATCTGTACGGCGGCATGGCCGGGAAGTAGCTGCTCATTGTGCACTTTGTCGGCTGCTGGATGTACCATGCCCTTAGCAACAATCAGAGGCTTACTCCCGAGCCACAGCACGAGTTCGCATGCTGTGGCGTCCTGCAATTTCATGCAAGTAGTTATTTTTAAATTGAAATATTGTCCAACAAATAGTAATTGCCTTTAGAATACGAACAAGTAGTGATTACCTTTAGATGATCCAAATCGTATCCGAACGTCTCGGATGCTTGACGACTTTGCCGAACCCCCGTCGGGGTGGGAGGTGCTTGCTCTGCTGGCTGCGCCATAGCTGTAAAATCGGCACGCAACCTTGTTTCCAACTCCTCCATCTTTGCGTTGTACTCGGCGCTCACCTCCTTGCGTATCTGCGCAACTATCTCGTCTTTGTTCACTTTCGCACGAGATTTCCTTCGAGGTTTTGGTCCATTGAATACGTCCTTCCAGCCCCTGTAGGCACCTACGCCCCTTACTCGACCAGGGTGTTCTGGATTCCCGAGCGCTATGGACAAGGAGTCATCTTGCCTTTCGACCGACCTGGCACCGGAATTGACCTCCTCCTCCACCTCCAACTGTGAATAGAAAAATTAGTTATAGCAAAAGAATTAGTGATTTACACAAAGTTTTTAACACGCTTGAATTACACATAGTTCTAACGAACGACTCTTACCATTCTCTGAGCCACGGGTCGCAACGTGGGATGTAGTACTATCCTCCCGTCAGTGGTTAACTCGGACCTTGCCAACGTCCAATTTTGGGCCCTAGTATTTTTGATCCTAACCACGGGTGAGTCAACGTCTTTGTTCAACTCCAGTATTTTAGCCCACTCCTCCCTTTTACCCTGGTAACCACCCGACCCCAACTTGTGCGGATACTTGTTCATTGCAACGATCCTCCTGCCCTCCTCCCTTTTTTTCTTCACACATCAAATTAAGTAAAAAAATTAGCCTAGATACTATTTTCCATTTATTAAAAAGTAAACAACCCAATTAAAAAGCAAACAAAAAAATTACAAGTTGTGAGTGGAACACCATTTGAACTTCATATTAATTTAGTTATTCAAAATAAACACCATTTCACATTTATATATGATTGGAACAACAGCAACAGGGTGTCTATTTCGGACACCATTTACCAACATAATTCAAATCGATAAAGGAAAAAAGGTAATTTTGCTGAATTTACATACCTTGAACTCGTCCGTGCTCTTCATCTCCACAAACTTCTCCCACTTCTCTTGAGTCAGCCAAGTATAGTAGCCTACCGGGCTTTTACCTTGATCCATCCAATCCGTACTCAGCGTACTTTTGAATTGCTTCCAAGCTTCATTCATTATCTTCAAAGTCTTATCCTTTACCACCTCCGGGATGTCATCCGGGATGTTCCACTGAGCCTGCATTGACACCCAAATTACTGCATTTAAGTTCATGTACAATTAAAAAAAAGATGTTAACTGGTTAGGTACTTCACCTTCACAATGTTCCACCACTCGTTCTTTTGGTCTTTCGAAAAGTGATCCCATCTCTCTACCAGGATGTCTGCCTTTTGCTTCACCGTGGTGCACGCATAATTTTTGTACTCAGCCGACCGTGTACCCTTCGCACACCCATCTTTACTGAACTCGATGTCCAGTTGCTTTGCCTCGGACGTGGACGCGCACATTGTCGGACCTCTTTTCCTTTTGGCCGAACCTGATTGGGCAGCAGCTTGGTGCTCGCCTTCTTCCATCATATCTACGTGCTCATTCTCAATCGACATGGTTCTATAAAAAAAAATAGAACTTTTTCAGTAAATACCAAAGTAAATACAGTAAATACATGCAGTAAATACCAAAACTTTTATACCAAATTTTTTTCGCAATGGAGGTGTTGAGCGTTTCCCCGAGAAAGAAGTGGTAGGTTGTCGAACCGAAGAGTTGGTTGGACAGGAGAGGCGACGAAATCGAGGTGAGGTGGGGAAGAAGGACTCGAAGCGGTGCGAGCTAAGTTTCGAAATGTTTGGAAAAGAATTGAAGGCGCGAGCTAAGTTATGAAAAATTTGGAAGAGCAGGCGCGTAATATGTATTGTAACCCTAGTTCTACACGGACAATTCACTTAATTCATTTGTGTTGGAACACCTTTATACACGGACATTTGATCTAAACTCCGTGTAGAGAGGAAGTACAAGATCTACACGGACTTTTTATAAAATATCCGTGTAGAAAGACTCTCTCGACACGGATATTAACTTAACAACCGTGTAGAATGAGGGAGAGCTACACGGACTTTAATGCGAAAGTCCGTGTAGAAAGACCCTTTCGACACAGACTTGATTTTAACATCCGTGTCTATACCTTTTCGGACATTGCAACGATACTCGTGCACGAATACCTTTCGACACGACCGTTTAATTAAACGTCCGTGTCTTTTTACAATTATACACGGACATGTAATTAAACGTCCGTGATAAAAGTATAAAAATCAGATTATTTATTTAAGTTTTGTTTAATTTGAACAATTCCACGACGGAATTCGAAAAGTTGCCTTTTTATTATTTCGAAGGAAGACGAAACGACTCTTCAAAATTCTATATAATCTGAGAAACCCCGATTGAGATTTGGAATGTTCAAATGGCCGTGACACCGCCCCCCTCAAGTGTGCCACGGCGAAGCCCAAGGGGGCACCCACCACCAAATGTGCCAGGGCCACGGCCCCCCTCAAACTCTCCCGAAGTCCCTCCCGAAGTCCCTCTTGAAGTCCCTGCCGAAGGTCCCGCAGTCCCTCCCGGCTTCGAAATGCCTCCTCCCTACGTGAAGAGGACATGGCCATGGCCCCCCCTTAAGTGTGCCACGGCGAAGCCCAAGGGGGCACCCACCACCAAAGCCCTACGTAAGTAGGGGCAATGCAGCCAGACCATTCTTCCCTTGGATTACAAGGCCAAGGCAGCCACCACCATCTAACTAGTTTAATTAAGTTATTTTTTTTTATGTTTGCTTTGTAGTTATTTTGTAGTTTTTCTTTAAATTTGTGGTACATGTATGAGGATCCTTTCTTTTGGTACGATGTATGGGGATCCTTTTTTATGTAATATATTTTGTTCTTTAATCAACAATTTTTTTTTTACACAGTTTCTTTTTTGTTAAATACTTCATGCTATCTAAATAAATACTTTTATAGATATGAATTAGCAGCACAAAACAACAACATGCAACAATATATAAGCACTACAAAGGTTATTACTTAAAAACCTTTAATATTTAAAAATTTGATTCTAATTGAAATACTTAGTGCTGTCTAAATAATCTGATTTGAAAACCTAAATTAACACTTACCTGATATGAAGAATAAATAATTTATGGGGACTTTACAAAATAATTACAAAAGCTAGCTTTAACATAGAATAATTTCCGGGAATTGCAAATTAAAAACCTTTTTACACGGATGTTTAATTAAACGTCCGTGTAAGAATACCTTTCTATACGGACGTTTAATTAAAGGTCCGTCTAGCTCGCATAGCATTTCTACACGGATGTTCAATTAAAGAGAACGGAGTAGGTCCGATGCCCATCGGACCTACTTTCATGTTCAACTGACTGTCCGATGTAATTTAAGATATGCGCGCACGGAAACTGAAACAGATACGATCGAATTTTAAACGATTCCGCACGAATTTTAAAGCAAATAGACGGTGATTAAACCCATCGCAAGCAAATACGAACGAATCAGATAAACTTTTTTTCAACGATGATGACCTACTTTTAATATGTTATGTACGAGAGCAGCTTGTGTCCGATGCCCATTGGACCCAAAGTGAGTTCGATGGGCTCTACCACCGTCCGATCTATCTCAAGATCCGTGCGCACGTAAATTAAAGATGGCACGAAAGTTCTGGCGGGAATCAATCGTAAAACAGATGGGCATCGGACCCAAGCTGCTGGGCGCGAAAGTTCTGGCGTGAACCCACTTTGAGTCCGATGGGCATCGGACCCAAGCTGCTCCCCAAAAAAATACGTACATAACGATTGATTCCCGCCAGAACTTTTGCGCCATCTTTAATTTACGTGCGCACGAATCTTGAGATAGATCGGACGGTGGTAGAGCCCATCGAACTCACTTTGGGTCCAATGGGCATCGGACACAAGCTGCTCTCGTACATAACATATTAAAAGTAGGTCATCATCGTTGAAAAAAAGTTTATCTGATTCGTTCGTATTTGCTTGCGATGGGTTTAATCACCGTCTATTTGCTTTAAAATTCATGCGGAATCGTTTAAAATTCGATCGTATCTGTTTCAGTTTCCGTGCGCGCATATCTTAAATTACATCGGACAGTCATCATCGTTGAACATGAAAGTAGGTCCGATGGGCATCGGACCCAAGCTCCTCCCGGTTTTTTAGAGTGATTTTTGTGATAATACAAGTTAAAATTCAAAGATCTCAGATAATACAGCTTGATGGATGGGTAAATGAAGTTAAAATTCCATCAAAATTTGCTGCACTTGATTAAAGGCTGTAATCTTTGATTTGAACGGTCCCGATCAATCAACGGACTAACTATTTTTGTGCGTCTTCACAATCTCACAAGGCAAGAGTTTATGTTTCATGAAACATAAACTCTTGCCTTGTGAGATTGTGAAGACGCACAAAAATAGTTAGTCCGTTGATTGATCGGGACCGTTCAAATCAAAGATTACAGCCTTTAATCAAGTGCAGCAAATTTTGATGGAATTTTAACTTCATTTACCCATCCATCAAGCTGTATTATCTGAGATCTTTGAATTTTAACTTGTATTATCACAAAAATCACTCTAAAAAACCGGGAGGAGCTTGGGTCCGATGCCCATCGGACCTACTTTCATGTTCAACGATGATGACTGTCCGATGTAATTTAAGATATGCGCGCACGGAAACTGAAACAGATACGATCGAATTTTAAACGATTCCGCACGAATTTTAAAGCAAATAGACGGTGATTAAACCCATCGCAAGCAAATACGAACGAATCAGATAAACTTTTTTTCAACGATGATGACCTACTTTTAATATGTTATGTACGAGAGCAGCTTGTGTCCGATGCCCATTGGACCCAAAGTGAGTTCGATGGGCTCTACCACCGTCCGATCTATCTCAAGATTCGTGCGCACGTAAATTAAAGATGGCGCAAAAGTTCTGGCGGGAATCAATCGTTATGTACGTATTTTTTTGGGGAGCAGCTTGGGTCCGATGCCCATCGGACTCAAAGTGGGTTCACGCCAGAACTTTCGCGCCCAGCAGCTTGGGTCCGATGCCCATCTGTTTTACGATTGATTCCCGCCAGAACTTTCGTGCCATCTTTAATTTACGTGCGCACGGATCTTGAGATAGATCGGACGGTGGTAGAGCCCATCGAACTCACTTTGGGTCCAATGGGCATCGGACACAAGCTGCTCTCGTACATAACATATTAAAAGTAGGTCATCATCGTTGAAAAAAAGTTTATCTGATTCGTTCGTATTTGCTTGCGATGGGTTTAATCACCGTCTATTTGCTTTAAAATTCGTGCGGAATCGTTTAAAATTCGATCGTATCTGTTTCAGTTTCCGTGCGCGCATATCTTAAATTACATCGGACAGTCATCATCGTTGAACATGAAAGTAGGTCCGATGGGCATCGGACCCAAGCTCCTTCCGGTTTTTTAGAGTGATTTTTGTGATAATACAAGTTAAAATTCAAAGATCTCAGATAATACAGCTTGATGGATGGGTAAATGAAGTTAAAATTCCATCAAAATTTGCTGCACTTGATTAAAGGCTGTAATCTTTGATTTGAACGGTCCCGATCAATCAACGGACTAACTATTTTTGTGCGTCTTCACAATCTCACAAGGCAAGAGTTTATGTTTCATGAAACATAAACTCTTGCCTTGTGAGATTGTGAAGACGCACAAAAATAGTTAGTCCGTTGATTGATCGGGACCGTTCAAATCAAAGAGCATTGCATTTATTGTCTTCCGTGAAAGTTTGATCAAAAATTATTTTTATTTACCCATCTATCTAGTTCATTGAAGATTGAAGTATCGGATGGCCACAAACACTTCGTGCTGGATCAAACCTCATACATAATAAATTTTCCAAACTTTTATGTTGGTTACATTCAATGTTCTCCCTTGATCATTTTAAAACAGATATGGAATGATTTCGTTGCAGATCGACCGTTGATTTTCCGCTTGAAAATGAACGGTCCAAAAATATTTTTACAATTTGAAGGGACATACAATGATGAAAGTTTATAAAAATAATATGTATAAGTATTATTTGGCCATATAAGATGTAAAAAAAATAAAAATATATTTTTTGAATTATTTTCGTATGTACTGTTGTACATGTATTAGGTGATTAGTAAATATCAAGCTTTGTTGACCGTCCGATAAACGAAGAACGGTCCTGATGTCTTCATTTAGGAGGTGGTGGGTAGATTTTCCGCCCTCTCTGAGGTAACATAATATTTCTGTTTAGATCTGGTTCTAGATGATGCACAAGATCCTTTAATATTTGTGCATCATAATGATTAGACGGTCGGATATAACCACAGATATTACGTCACCTTTGAGTTTATGAAAGCCCTTCTATCCCTCCTCTCTGTGGATAAATTTTCTCGAATTTCCCTCCTTTAGCTCCCTAATGGGACTCCCAAAAATTCAAAACAAATTTGACGAAAATTTTCACCTATGTTGGCTTTTAAGCCCCGCCTCACTTTCCCTCACCTTTTACACGGATTTTTAATTAAATATCCGTGTACGATACCTTTCTACACGGACTTTTAATTAAACGTCCGTGTAGCTCGCTTTGCATTTCTACACAGATGTTCAGTTAAAGAGAATGGAGTAGGTCCGATGCCCACCGGACCTACTTTCATGTTCAACGATGATGACCGTCCGATCTAGTTTAAGATATGTCCGCACGGAAACTGAAACAGATACGAACGAATTTTAAACTATTCCGCACGACCTATAAAGCAAATAGACGGTGATTAAGCCCATCGTAAGCAGAGTAGGTCCGATGCTCATCGGACCTACTCTCAAGTTTTAATTTGTAACTGGAAATTAAATAATATAGAGTTCAAGAGCACAAAAAATAAAAATACTTCATATATTAATTTCAACATAGGGATAGTTACTGGATACATCATCACTTAATACCAAAACAAAAACATAAAATATATAACAAACATAAGTATCTATCCCTAATTAAAAAACTATTCTTTCTCACTAATTGCCTCCCCTTTTTAATTTTAACATCCGTGTCTCTTACCCTTTCTACACGGACTTTTATTTAAAATACCGTGTAGCACCCTTCTAGAGATCTAAACCCTAAACTCTTTGCAACTTGCATCCGAGATATTTGAAAACCTGCAATTGAGCATTGAGTTCCTGTACCAAACCTTCATAGGGATCATTTTCTTTTTAGAAATACAACTCCACAGCAAGCGATTTCTCCAAATGCTCGACCTTCCTCTCCCAACTCAGATTTCTCCCTCCTCTGAAGGCAGAACAGGCACATGCAGCCTCCCGGGAGAAGTTCTTCAATCTGAGTTGGAGAGGAAGGTTGAGCATTTGGAGAAATCGCAACGAGGGTACTCGGCCTTCGAGAAATAGATAGGTGAAATTGGCAAAGGACTCGAAGCGGCGCGAGCCAAGTCATTTATTATATTGTAACCCTCTTTCTACACGGATATTAACCTAACAACCGTGTAGAATGAAGGAGAGCTACACGGACTTTTACGTTGAACGTCCGTGTAGAAAGACCCTTCTACACGTATTATTAAAAAAAAGTCCGTGCAGAAAGTAATTAAAAATATTAAGTGAATTTACTTCTTATTTTTTGTATTATTTGAAGTGATAATGAATTATTATATGTATTATTTTGAACTAATATTTGATATTTGACCTAGAAATGTTTGAAATATAAATATTTTTTATTAATATTTGATATTTGAACTAATATTTAAAACCAAATACTAATACTTGTCTGTCCTCAAATGGACTTTTCCAAGTTTGATAAATTTTTAAGACAAGCTTTGTTTAACTTATTTACATGCATCATAAATTCAAATTTGGAAAGTGTAAATGTTCAAAAATGTGAATAGCACAAAAAAGGTTAAATAAAATAGAGTTCAAGAGAATAAAAAATAAAAATACTTCATATATTAATAACATAGGAATAGTTACTGGATACATCACTTAATACCAAAACAAAAACATAAAATATATAACAATATAAGTCTCTATCCCTAATTAAAAAACTATTCTTTCTCACTAATTGCCTCCCCTTTTTCTCTTTTCAGGGAAATATCTTGCTCGCTTGCCTCCTTTCTTGTTTACATTTTCCCATACTCTCTTGCTTCTTCTCAACCTTAACCAAACTTTGGGATCATCAAACTGACCGTGTGGACCGTAAGGATCATCAGGACCGGAATCCTGAATCACCTTCATAAGACTCAGGATCGGATTCGGATTCTGAATGAGAAGAGACTTCCACCACAGGTGGCGGGGGTACATCCTCCCACTGAATTATGTGAGTCTTGAGACCATTCTTCCCGCAGTTAGGACATTTATCACCTCGTCCACATGGTCGGATTATACACGGATTTTTTGGAGGATTGCGATTTCCCATATCTGAATAGCACAAAGTTATTTTCCAAGTAATTCTTAATTTCTTTTGATCAGAATTACTTGATCAAAACGGCGCCGGGAGGAGATAGCCTTTTATACCAAATTTTTCCATTAATCTACACGGATTTTACCTTTAACAATCCGTGTAGCTCCCATCCCCATGAAACCCTAAACTCTTTACACACGGACGTTTACTCTAACATCCGTGTGTGATTACCTTTCTACACGGACCTTCATTAAAAAGCCGTGTAGCTCTCCTCATTTTGTGTGGATTTTAGTTAATAATCCGTGTACCTTACTATTCTCCTCACGTATTATTAAATAAAAGGCCGTTTGTGAAGTAATTGACAACATTGCGTGGTTTAACTTGTTATTTTTTATATTATTTGTTAGTGACAGTAAATAAGTTTACGTATTATTTGAACTCGAAATGTTTGAAACGCCAATATTTTTTTACTGAAATGTAATATTTCAACTAATTTTCAAATCCTAATAGAAATATATTAACTGGAAATATTATTTTACTAATATTTAATATGTGAACTAATATGTAAAAACCTTTATGTTGTTTTGAAATAGAAATATTTTAACTAGAATATTATTTAAAAGTTGTTTCCAAACAAGATAATTAAAAAGTTATTTTCTAAACAAAATAAATATTATACATCTCTCTTTTTTTTTCCTTTTTCTCTTTTTTTTCGCTAATTTCACATTACATTCGGCCCATATTCCTTCATTGTGGTCGGATCGCAAATAGTTTGCTTCGTCTTGTTCTTCAATTGAGGCTACCTCAGTTTGCACGTCGGTACAAAATGGAGGTATTTCGTCGAACTGGTCATACTCTTCTTCGTCGACGACGTTTTCTACCCCAACAATTCTTCTTTTCCCAGATAGGACGATGCTCCACCTATTATCACTCGGGTCAGTGACATAAAAGACTTGGGTTGCTTGCTTGGCGAGTATAAACGGATCATCAACATACCCAACTTTATTAAAATCAACGAGTGTGAACCCGTCGTTATCAGCTTTAACACCCCGGTCTTCGACCCATTGACACCGAAACAAGGGAATGCTGAGGTCAGGACTGTAAATGAGCTCCCAAATTTCCTCAATAACGCCATAATACGACTTTGATGCAAAAACCGGCCGGGAATCTCCGGATCTACTGAATTCTTGAGACGTCGCCACCAACATCACCCCGCTATTTTGCATCGTGCTCTTATCACTTTGGGATTTAGTGTAAAATGTATATCCGTTAATTTCGTATCCTTGGAATGTTCTAACAACAATTCGGGGTCCTTCGCCCAGCAGTCGAACAATTTCATTTACGGGCCTCATATCGGGGTGTGACTGCACCCTTTCTCTCAGCCATCCTACAAATGAACGATTATGCTCGTTGGTAAGCCACTTCTGACTTCTCGTGTAGTACTCTTGTTGAAGGATTGCCATGTGCTCATCTATATAGGGAGCAACATCTGTCATGTGCTGTAGTACCAAAAAATGCGCCTTCTGTAGTTCATCTCTATCAGCAACTACGGCTTTCAACCCAATTGTCCCGACTCCCTGGAGCCTTCCCTCATATCGAGACTTTGGAACGCCAATAGGACAGACACCGGTCATGTAGTTGGTGCAAAAATCAATCACCTCTTCCGTGGAATATCCTTCTACAATGCTACCTTCGGGTCGATGTCGGTTCCTTACGTATTTTTTCAAAATTCCCATGTATCTCTCGAATGGATACATATACCGCATGAACACAGGACCACAGATCTTGATTTCTCTCACTAGATGAACAACAAGGTGAACCATAACATCGAAAAAAGATGGCGGAAAATACATCTCAAGTTGGCAAAGAGTAGCGACGACTTCCACCTCCAAAGAGTCCAGTATTAGAGGGTCTATCACTTTGGAATTTATTGTATTGAAGAAAAAACAAAGCTTCGTAATGGTTTGACGAACGGGCTTTGGTAAAACCCCCCGAATTGCAACAGGAATCATATGTGTCAATAAAACATGACAGTCGTGAGATTTCAGACCGACCAGTTTCAGGTCCTTCATCGACACCAGCTTCTTAATATTCGAAGAATACCCTGATGGGACCTTAATACTACGGAGGCATTCACAAAAGCTTGTTTTCTCTTTCTTCGACATCGTGCACATTGCGGGGGGTAGGTATGTGCGCTTCCCTTTCTCCTGCGGTGCAAGCTCGGGTCGTATTCCCATTTCTACCATGTCTTTTCGAACTTTGATACCATCTTTAGTCTTCCCCGGAATGTTCAATAATAAACCAGTCAAACTGTCGCAGACATTTTTTTCAACATGCATGACATCTATGCAATGTCTCACTTCTAAATATTCCCAGTAAGGTAGGGCCCAAAATATGGACTTCTTTTTCCAAATATTCTTCGGCGGTTTTGTGGCACACTTTCCAAACACAACATCAAGGTTTTTAACACGCTCGAAGACACCCTTCCCATCTAATGGACGACGGGCCACTCCAAGCTCAACTTTCCCGTTGAATGCCTTCTTCTTCTTACGATATGGGTGATTAATTGGAAGAAACCTACGGTGCCCCATAAATACATTCTTTTGACAGTTCTTCAACCTCAGCACCTGCGTATCATCTTCACAAATAGGGCACGCTTTTGCTCCTTTACAAGTGTAACCCGACAAATTCCCGTACGCGGGGAAATCATTTACGGTGCAAAACACCATGGCCCGCAAGTTAAAGGTCTCTTTCATGTACGCATCCCACACCGAGACGCCATCACGCCATAATTTTTGGAGGTCCTCAATTAATGGTGCGAGATATACATCTATGTCATTTCCGGGTTGTCTGGGTCCTTGGATTAGTAATGACATCATTATATACCTGCGTTTCATGCACAACCAAGGAGGAAGATTGTAGATGGCTAACAGAACTGGCCAAGTACTGTGCCGACTGCTCATGCTTCCAAACGGACTCATTCCATCTGTGCTCACCACAATCTTGAGGTTTCTTACCTCGGAACTAAAATCTTTGAAATGTCTATCAAAATTTCTCCACTGAGGAGAATCAGCCGGGTGTCTTAGTTTACCGTCCTTTTTGCGCCCTTCTTCATGCCAACGCAATAACTTCGCATCTTTGGGATTTGCAAATAACCGTTTGAATCTCGGTATTATCGGCAAATACCACAACACCTTAGCCGGAGGCCGGCCCTTTTTGCCGTCGTCACAATCAGTAGTGCCCTGGTCCTTACGTTTATACCGAGAAACACCGCACTTAGGACAAACATGCATGGCCTCGTACTCATTACGGTACAATACACAGTCATTCGGACATGCATGTATTCTTTCGATCTTCAAACCCACTGGACATATCAATTTTTTCGCCTGATATATTGTACGGGGTAACTCGTTGTTATCTGGGAGCATTTCTCCTAAAAGCTTTAATAAGGACGTGAAACTCTTATCGCTCCAACCATTTTCTGCTTTCAAGTTAAATAATTTCAACACAGCTGACAGTTTCGTAAATTTGGTACACCCGGGATACAACGGCTTTTTGGATTCATTAGACAAATATTGAAATTTATCATAATTTTTATCAGTAATTTCATCTTCCACATCATGTAACATGTCCTCCAGATTATCAATATACTCGTGTACTACATTTTCATCGATTTCCGTCTGCAGCTCATCATCGTCGTTGCGATCAAGTTCAACATTATCAAAATTTTCGACATTCAAATCATCATCGCTGAAATCAAGTTCAAAATTATCCAAAATTTCTACATTCTCATCGCTCTCTTCACAACGGTTAGAATTCTTATTGGTACAACTACTTTCCCCAAATTTCTCACCATGCATGAACCAACATGTATATCTTTTCTTAAATCCACGACAAATCAGATGAGCTCTAATTTCTTCGGAGTCCCCAAATCTTAAAAAAATTTTACAATCTCTACAAGGACACAAAATGTCGGCTTCCTTCATCTTCACTCTATACCTCTCAGCGAATTTTATGAACTCATCAACGCGACCCAAATATTCTTCACTATCACGTCGCAATTCATACATCCAACTTCGATCCATCTGCAAATTAAATTAAAAAAATGATTTCAATTAATAATGGTCAACATGTAAATTGGTACCAAATTCTAGGCTTACAAAGGGCCGGTTTACAATCCTAACCCACTCTTTGAATATTAGGTCCCATATGTGAACACATATTAGCGAGATTTAATTAGTATTTGAGAAAAATTCGGCAGCATTTCCCCTTAACTCCCCAAGTATGCGTAAAAACCACATACTCGTAGGAGCATTAAGGGAAAATACCGTCGAACTTTCCTCAATTACTAATTAAATCCCGCTAATATGTGTTCACATCCTAAATGAGACCCAATATTCAAAGAGCAGTCCCAAAACGGGGACTATCCAAAATTAATCCCTATTGGATTAATTTTGGACGGGCAAGGACCTAAAAGCATCAGTAGGGGTCGGTTATTGGACAACAATACACTACTTACACATGATCGATCTAAATAAGTACAAATAAGTAACATAAAATTAGAGGAAGAAAAGGAAAAATATATATATATATACACTAACCTTAGAAAGATAGAGAGGAGAAAATACAAACTTCAAAGATCTTAGTAAAATACCAGCTGCTGGCCTTTGCAGAAATCGGATCAGCGCATTCAATACAGAGAGAGACAGTATTAATTACTTGATAAAAAAAAACAGCGCTGGAAGGAGAAGGCCTTTTATACCAAAACCCTACAAAGACTTTTCTACACGGATCTTACGTTAAGAAATCCGTGTAGCGCTCTCACAAATCATACACGGCTATTTGTATTTAAGAACCGTGTTTATAATGCTAGCCTCTTCTATGAAAATTTATAAAAATCCTGGTTATGTAAGATAGGGGAATGTGTTTCTACACGGATTTTCAAGAAACAACCGTATACATTTACTTTTTACACGGATCTTTCGTTAAAAATCCGTGTAGCTCTCTAACAAATCATACACGGGTATTTGTACTTAAGAACCGTGTATAATGGTAGCTAATTTCGTTTAGGTTATCTTTTAATTTTGCAAATTCGGACAGCAAATCCCATTGTTTAGGGATGCAAAAAATTATTATGGAAATTTATAGTTCATTGATGAATAGAATTAAAGTTTTCGTGTCCTATATATTTTTTGGGTTTTTTTTTATTTATGGGCTAGTCTTTTTCTACACGGATTTAAAAAAAAAAATTCCTTGTAGCTATTTCGTACACGGATATTCAACTAATATCCGTGACAATTACTATTTGGACACGGTTTTAAGTTTAATATCCGTGTATGTTATCCTATATATTTTTCAATTAACAATTTTTTTCTGGGCTAGCCTCCAGTTTTGCTAGCCAGTTTGCTACAAAATTCAATATTGAGTTTACCCCCAGTTTTTCAGATAATTTGACATCCAGTTTTCCAATTACAGCACAAAAATTATACTTAGCATTACAAAATTCATATTTAGCATTACAAATCCATGTTCAGCAATTACAAAATTCATAAATTCATCTCCTTATTTACAATTACAGCACAAAAAATTACTAAAACTCTATATTTTATTTAATTACAAGAACATGCTTTATATTTGAAACACAAAATCGGTGGATGGCATACAAACCGGTCAATTAATAAGGGTAAACTAAAAATTCATGTACACTAAATTATACAAATCCATATTGAGTATTACAAAATTTAAATTGAAACATTATACAAATCCATATTGAGCATATATTACACAAATCCATACTGGGTAGACATATCCTTCTTCCTGAGCCTCGATCCCATAGTGATTTCATATATAAACTTAAGGTTTACATTTGGTGCCAGTAGCCAGGGTTTACAGAGGGTAATATGAAGATATACATGTTTTAATAAAGAAAGAGTTGAGTAAAAAGTTGGATGAAGGACCTTCGAAAAAAAGGGAAGAGGTGGATGAAGGACCTTCTGAGCCGGATGAAGAGTCGAATGAAGAGTCGGACACAATCTTGTCAGTCTGACAAGATTGTGCCCGACTCCTCATTCGGCTCTTCATCCGGCTCTGAAGGTCCTTCATCCCACCTCTTCCCTTTTTTTCCAAGGTCCTTCATCCAACTTTTTACTCAACTCTTTCTTTATTAAAACATGTATATCTTCATATTACCCTCTGTAAACCCTAGCTACTGGCACCAAAAGCGAAGAGCCATCGTTGCTCACCTGAATGTGACATGGTTCTACAAAAAACAACATTATTAGAAACAAGCACAATTATACATGCATTAGTAAAATAATCACTAAAATAACTATTATACATGCATCACTGTATTATACATGCATTAGTTGATTATACATGCATTACTCTATTATTAGAAACAAGCACAATTATACATGCATCACTCTATTGTACATGCATTACTAAACAAGCACAATTATCAAGCTAATCATCACTAAACTAACAATTATACATGCATTACTCTATTATACATGCATTAGTTGATTATACATGCATTACTCTATTATTAGAAAAAAGCACAATTATACATGCATCACTCTATTTAATATACTAATTATTTACATTATCTCAACAAATCAAGCATGCATGCATTAATTACTAATTGACCGAAATAAGCAATAACAAGTAACAGAAAATTAGAGTAAGAAAAGATAAATATATACACGACTAACCTTAGCAAGATAGAGAGGAGAAATACAAATTAACTTCAAAGATCTCAGATCCGGCCTCCTTGTGCGCAGAAATCAGACCAATTCGTATACAGAGAGAGAGATTATTAATTGATCAAAACGGCGCTGGAAGGAGAAGGCCTTTTATACCAAAACCCTACACTTTCTTCTACACGGGTTTATACTTAACAAAACCGTGTACAATATGCAGTGTATAAAATTGGCAAAACCGTGTATCGATAATCTAAACCCTAGAATAACTTTCTCCACGGATTATTATGTAAACAGCCGTGTAGCTCTGTCAAAGATTTCTACACTGCTGTTTAAACAAACATCCGTGTGAATTTCGCATATTTCTACAATTACCGTTTGTACACGGTTTTTAGGTAAATATCCGTGTATGATTGCCCTATATATTTTTTTAGATATTTTTTTTTCTGGGCTAGCCTCCAGTTTTGCTAGCCAGTTTTGCTACAAAATTCAGTATTGAGATTACCCTCCAGTTTTTCAGATAATTTTGTCATCCAGTTTTCCAATTGCAGCACAAAAATTATACTTAGCATTACAAAATTCATAAATTCATATTTAGCATTACAAAATTCATAAATTCAACTCCTTATTTACTATTACAGCACAAAAATTACTAAATTCACTAATAAAACATTACAAGAACATTACTAAATTCACTAATAAAACATTACTAATATGCATAAATTCACATTTTATTTAACACCTTACAAGAGCATGCTTTATCTTGGTTAGGTTCCAAAGAAATGAGTCAGACTAACTTTCACCTAACAAAACATTTTCTGAAAATTAAATTATGTTTTAGTCCCTTGTTTTTGGCGATGCATAAATGGACATGTGGCAGTGTTCTTACGTTGTTGTTTAAATTCTTTCGCAAACCACATCTTATTCAAAGGGGGTTTGTGTAAGAAATTAAACAACAATGCACTGCCACATGCCATTTATACACCGCCAAAAACAAGTGATCAAAACATGATTTAATTTAAAGAACATGTTTTATTATTGAAAGTTAGTTTTACCCATTTCTTTGGAACCTAACCAAGAAAAAATATGTTCTTGTCAAGTGTCAAATAAAATATAGTGAAAATAAAAAGAAAATGAAATTCATCACATGCTGTCCATCGGAAAGTTCATCACAATCTGTAAATAAAAAAAATGATGAGTAAGTAAGCAACAATAAGTAACAGAAAATTAGAAGAAGAAACGGAAAATACATGCCAGAGATGAAGGAGATATTCATGCCAGAAGTGAAGTCCAGATGTAGGTTATCAATTATATCACATCGCTCGTCTTGATAGATGAGCTCCAAAGATAGCGACTTATCTTGATAGATAAGCGATCTGACATAATTGATAAACCTAAATCAAAATTCCAATTATTAACCGTGAAATGATTATCAAAGTTGATCAAAAGCGATATGTAAAGTGACCGGTCTTTCTCTCTTCCTAAGGTTATACAGGAGAACCTACAATTTACCTATGAATTGAAAAAACTCTAACCTTTCCGTTTGTTGAATTACTTGATCAAAACGGCACTGGAAGGAGAAGGCCTTTTATACGGCGCGGGAAGGAGAAGGCCTTTTATACCAAAACCCTACACTTTTCTACACGGATTTATACTTAACAAAACCGTGTACAATGTGCAGTGTATAAAATTGGCAAAACCGTGTATCGATAATCAAAACCCTACAATAACCTTTCTCCACGGATTATTATGTGAACAGCCGTGTAGCTCTGTCAAAGGTTTCTACACTGTTATTTAAACAAAAATCCGTGTGCATTTTACATATTTCTACACGGTTCTCTTCATAAATATCTGTGTAGCTCTCACATGGCTATCTACACTGTTAGTTAAACAATAATCCGTTTACAATTCCTGATAAACGTCCGTGTAGCTCTCTCAAGGCTTTCTTCACTGATTCTTTAATAAATATCCGTGTAATAGATCTCACAGATATTTTGGGCTTCCAAAAAATTACAATAGCACACGGTTTTTGTATAAAATTGTCAAATCCGTATACAATGTGCCGTGTACAATGACCATTTATGTAGTAGTGTGCATGAACTTTTCATTGAGAGTCAAAGCTATTGTTGACTGGGTGGTAATCAAGGAGTGCATGGGTGGTCTTCTAAGGAGAACCTTTGATTTTGGACGGAATTCAAACAGTATCATTGGTTTACTAAAATTAGTATTTAATTATTTTGGGTTTTGGAGTTTTAGTTAAATAGCATTTAATATTTAATCTTAAGGGTCAAGTAATGTTTAGTTATAAAAGGTAAGGGGTACTGTTGTTGTAGAGGCAGTAAATTATTATATGAAATTGAGTTCAGTTTAGTTGAGTTCTATTGTGACTGAAATTTCATTTTATTCTCCTCTTTACTAATAAACCGAGTACTTGAGCTTAACGGGCAAGATAGTATCGGGACCGCCTTGCGTCAGATCCGAATTTAGATCCGGTGCAACTACTCCTCTTACAACTTTTGGTGCAGCTACTTCAACAATACAATAGACATAATTCTGGTATGGCTACAAAATTTAATTCATAATTGTCAAAAAACAAATGGATTTTAGATTCCGGTGCAACGGACCATATGACCGGGAACATAAACTTGTTGCATAACTATAGAACCTGTAAAACCAAACAATTTGTGACCGTAGCTAATGGTGAACAAATGGAAATATTAGGAATTGGTACAATTAACCTTTTTTTTCAAAGAAATACCAAATGTCTTGTATATTCAAAATTGTTCGTCAAATTTATTATCCATTAGGAAAATCACGGATGAATTAAATTGTGAAGTTAATTTTTCATCAAAAATTGTTCTTTCAAAAAAGGATAACCAAGGAAATAATTGGTGAAGGTTTTGTGGAAAATGGACTTTATATTTTGAATTGTGAAAAGGTAAATCTAAATGTTAAAAAACAAGATAATTTAGACATTCTTTGGCATAAAAGAATTGGGCATCATTCGGATAAAATTCTAAAAATATATTATTGATTTTCCAAAATTAGATTGTAGTAATTGTGAAGTGCGTAAATTAGGAAAACATACTAGATTACCATTTCATTTATCAAATAGCAAAAGTAAGAAGCCTTTTGAATTAGTTCATTCGGATGTATGGGGTCCCGCCCCAATTGAATCATTTAATGGATACAAATATTTTGTCATTTTTATAGATGATTTCTCTAAAGCAACTTGGTTATATTTACTAAAAAATAAAAGTGAAGTATTTTCTCACTTTCAAGATTTTTATAATTTTATAGAAAATCAATATGAAGTAAAAATTAAAATTTTTAGATCCGATAATGGAACGGAGTATATAAATCAAAAATTTCAAAAAATTTTAAACAAAAAGAAATTTTACATCAAACAACATGTGTCTATACGCCCGAACAAAATGGTGTTTCCGAACGGAAAAATAGACACTTGCTTGAAATGACCCGAGTCCTTTTATTTCAAAATAATGTACCAAAGATTTTTTGGTCGGATGCCGTTCTCACCGCCACATACTTAATAAATAGATTGCCATGTGCCAATTTAGATTATAAAAGTCCATTGGAAATTATTTACCAACAAAAACTCAATATTGGTCATTTACGTATTTTTGGTGGTACATGCTATGTACACAAAAATAAACAAGACAAATTTGATTATACCTCGGTTAAGGCCATTTTTTTGGGATATTCATCACAAAAAAAAGAGATACAAATGCTATGATCCAATCAATAAATTTTTTTACATTTCTAGAGATGTAACTTTTCTAGAAAATGAGCCATATTACAAAAATGTTGATAATAAAATCAACATCCAAGAACCACCAAACATATTCATACTGCCTCAAATTGAGTTCCCGGAGGAAAATAGTACACCGGTACAAAATGAGGGGGAAATAGAGGAAATCCCTCAAATTGGTGGTGAAGAAGAAATCATAGAGGAAACAACTTTGCGAAGATCAATAAGAACAACACAACCTTCAACAAGGTTAATTAAGAGATTTTATCACATATGAGGTAAAATATCCTCAAACCATAGAGCTTTTTTAACCTCAAACCATAGAGATTTTATCAAAATTTTATTTTTCTTATGAAAATATCTCCTCAAACCATAGAGCTTTTTTAACCTCAATTTCAAAAGAACAAGAATCATATAACTATGAGAAAGCCATTAAAAATTTCTCATGGAACAAAGCCATGAAAGAAGAACTAAGAGCCCTTGAAAAAAATGAAACTTGGGTAATTGTTCATTTATCAAAAACAAAGAACCCGTAGGATTTAAATGGGTGTACAAAATTAAATATAATAGCGATTGTACCGTAGAACGGTATAAGGCTATCTTAGTTGCCAAAGGTTATACCCAAACATATGGTATAGATTACCATGAGACTTTTGCACCGGTGGCCAAAATGAATACCGTGAGGATTTTATTTTCGATTGCAGTAAACCAAAATTGGAAATTATACCAAATGGACGTCAAAAATGTCTTTCTTCAAGGAACAATTGAAGAAGAGGTATATATGACTTTACCACCCGGTCATGAAAAAGAGAAAAATCATGGATTAACTTGCAAATTGAAGAAAGCTATTTATGGATTGAAGCAATCTCCAAGAGCATGGTATGGCAAGCTAAGCTCTCATTTAATTTCTTGTAATTTTAAAATTAGTAGTGCCGATCATTCATTATTTATTAAAATTGAAGGAATTAATACTACCATTATATTAGTATATGTAGATGACATTATAATCACAGGAAATAACCAAGAAGAAATTAATAAAATAAAATAAAATTGAAAGAAAAATTTGACATTAAGGATCTTGGTTATTTAAAATATTTTCTAGGAATAGAAATTGCACATTCTAAGAAAGGTCTATGTATTTTCCAAAGAAAATATACCTTATATTTGTTAAAAGAAACGGTAAACTAGGTTGTAAACCGGCCTCAACACCAATAGATGGTAAGAATAAATTAAATACCGAAGATGGTGAACCTTTAGAAGATATAAATCAATTTCGAAGACTTATAGGAAAATTAATATACCTAACGGTAATACGTCCGGATATTTCTTTTTCGGTAAGTCAAATTAGCAAATTTATGCATGCCCCTAGAACACCACACTTAGAGACAATAAATAAAATTCTAAGATATTTAAAAGGAACACCCGAAAAGAGAATTTGTATGAGAAATACAATTCTAACAATATGTGTGGCTATTTCAATGCAGATTGGGCCGGGAGCTTCGATAGAAAATCGACAACCGGTTTTTGCACATTTGTAGGCGGAAATCTAGTCACATGGAAAAGCAAGAAACAAAACGTCGTGGCACGATCAAGCGCCGAAGCGAAATATCGTGCCATGGCGTCTACCGCAAGTGAGTTGACATGGATCAAGCAACTCCTTTCGGATTTAGGAATTAAAATTCATGCGCCAATGCAAATGTTTTGTGATAATCAAGCGGCACGACATATAGCATCCAACCCGGTGTTTCACGAAAGAACAAAACATATCGAGGTGGATTGTCATTTTATTCGAGAAAAAATTCAAGCAAAAGAAATTGAAACTCCCTATGTTCGAAGCGAAGACCAATTGGCGGACATATTCACCAAAGGACTTGATCCGAGGCCATTTGAAAACAACGTGAGCAAGCTAGGATTCATTGACATCTACAATCCTAGCTTTAGGGGGAGTGTTGAGAAAATAAAGAATTTAGGATCCGATAACCCTCAGACCCGTTAAGGATTAGTCTTCATTGGGTTTAATAGTAAATAAGAGAGTTACTAATTAGGGAATAAAAAAAAAGCAACTCAATCCTATTACTATTTTTAGTAAGTTACCGTTATGTATAGGTAGGCAACCATTATAATTTCTTTTCCTCCAAATTATACAAGGAGCTCACTGTACAAGATATAGAATCAGAATGAAAATACCAATTTTCTCATTCATCCATTTCTCTGCTTCCATTCCGTAAATATCAACAAACTATATATAAGCAGTAAGCATGTTTCATTTTCTAAACATAATAGCACATAGTGTTACAATATCTCTCTTTTAAAATGATTTTCATGGTAGCAATGAGATTTTCACAATCAAAATGAAAAGACTTTTAAGGTTTATATCAGTAAAAAAAAATTGTATATGATATCACAAGACATAATTTTTCTTGAGTTGTAAATAAAATCCAATTAATTCGACTAGTAAATTGATGGATTGAATTTTCATTAACGAAGTGTACAAATATTGGATAACAATTTTACAAAAAAGTTGATAAATTCACTGGACATACAAATTTTTTTCTTTAGGATTATACATTGTTATAATAGTAAGTAGTATATAATATTGTATGAATAATGTTTTATTTTTACTTATTTTACATTAAAAATAAAGCTTTCTTAACATATATTATTGAAATGTGTGATATGGTGTGTTTTGTGATTGTATTTTCTTGTTGATTAATTAATGTTAATTATACAATTTATATTATCAATGAAATTATAAGGACTTCATAAATTTGTATTATCCGTCAAATCCTACCATCTTAAATGGGCCGTTGGAACTGGACAGTTGGAGCGGGTTTTGAAGGGAGCACTAGTGGAAAAACACACATCAGGGTCGGTTAAAAACGCACATCAGGAACGGACTACAGGGCGACACTGACCCAGCAGTTACAGATAGTTGGACTAATCAGTGTCGGCTCAATAACCGATACTAATACTCCTCAATCAGTGTCGGCTCAATAGCCGTTACTAATTGTTGACAATCAAGAACGGTTCTTTATAAATAGGCGATACAAATTGTACTAATCAGTAACGGTTCTTTATTAATGAGCGATACAAATTGTACTAATCAGTAACAGTTATTATTAAAAGGCGATACAAATTGTACTAATCAGTAACAGTTCTTTATTAATGGGCGATACAAATTGTACTAATCAGTAACGGTTATTAATAAAAGGCGATACAAATTGTACTAATCAGTATCGGTTCTTTATTAATAGGCGATACAAATTGTACTAATCAGTAACTGTTATTATTAAAAGGTGATACAAATTGTACTAAATCAGTAACGGTTCTTATTAAAAGGCGATGCAAATTGTACTAAATCAGTAACGGTTGATGAAGAAAGGCGATACAAATTGTGTGAATCAAGATCAGATTTTGTAATAACCGTTCCTGATTGTGTGAATTAATTTTAAAAAAATATTTTTTATATTTTGGCCGGCTACCATATTTTTGCCAGCCTATATGCGAGGCATAAATTATAACCAGAAAGTAGAAAATTGCTGGCCTATATTTGGCCGGCTACCATATTTTCACATTAGACATAAATTAAAACGAGAAAGCATTAGACATAAAAATTATTATAAATCAACGTACTAAATTATTACAAATCAACATACTAAATTATTACAAACCAGAAAATTACAGTTTTCACATCCTAAATTAAAACATGTTCACACCCTAAATTTTTTACAAAAAACACATGCTAAAAAGAGAGGAATCTGATGTAGCCAATAGCTTCTAGCAGTACAGACGCAGTGTCAGTCTGAAAAAGAGAGGCACCAAAATAAAAAGCAAAAGACATATCACACATACAATCACTTGGTTTATATAACAGGTAGTATTACACCTTAATCTAGCAAGTAAAGGATACTAAAAACGTAAAATTCTTATTTATGTGCAGACCTAACTGGATAAGTCACGTACGCCAACTAAAAAGGTACTTTGTTGAAGCGAGAAGAAGATCGAAGGTTCGTTACATTTTGCTATCCAGGTAGGTTACCCTTTAAGAAAGAACAAAGGGTACAAACTACTATATATTATTGAATATGGGACCAAACTCCAAAGCCAAGCCGCTTTGCAAATAATCAGCTCCAGTTCTTTTCTTTATCAATTAACCCTGCTGTATTATTATTAATTAAACAGGAGCACAGACCTATATATCTAATTCATATGCATTACAATATAAACAGTCACCACTAAACAGTCATATTAAATTACTTCTAGTACAAAAGTTAACAGTTCTCACCTTAGGCAACCGCAATGGCGGGCCTCAAGAGCAACCCCGTTCAATCATGCCTCTTTCTTCGTCTCAATCAATAATCTATAGAGAGAAAATGGGAGAAACCAATCAAACAGATGCAAATATCACAGATTTCTAGGCTAGAGAATGCAAATATAAAGAAGCGCCACTTACAGACTTCAGCCAAAAAATGCACAGAAACACAGAAGATGAAACACAGAAGATGCACAGAAATCTTAACTAACTACTACACAAATGATTACATATTCTGTACTTGATTCAGTACTAAGGATTACATATTCTGACAACCATTTTCAAAATAAATTCCCAAATTTCTTATTGTCAAATCATTCAAGAGCTCCACATTTCATTTCTGAAACACATCTACCAGTTTTTTTTTTTTTTAATCAACAAAAAGAGGCGGTTTGATTACCTTCGAAACCGTTCGATCAGGTACAAATATTCCTTGATCCTCCCCTTCTGTCTCTTTGGCTGCTTTTATACACACCCACTCAGCTCTTGATTGCTCCTTCCCTCTCTTAGCTCCTAGTCTACAAAAAAATCAGCCATCAAAGCTTAAATTTGGACATCTGAGAATTACTAAATTCATACATACAATCCAGGTTATATTGTGAGAATAAAGAGAGTTTGTAAAAGGGTACAAAAACCTGTACAAATTAATATCACATACTCTCTTTAAAAGTTCTAAAAGGGTACAAAAAGAAGAAAAAAAAAACAAAGAAAGAGATGTCAAAAGCTTGCAACTTTTATATTCATATTCTTATTGTGTGCTAAGATATTGATAATTTTCAATAGAGGCAAATCCTATTAACTAAACCGAAATCAACAAACTTCTTCTTCTTTTTTTTTTCATTTAATATTTTTATTAAAAACAGTAAAGGCAAAGGCACACTTTATTGGTCATTAAGTTACACATATTTTATTCATCATAAGATGAACTTAAATATCATGTAACTCTCTCATTTTTGTTATTTTGTAAGCTCCCAACAAAAGAAGCAAACTGAACAAAGAGAAACAAGGCAGCAAACTACATTTTTGTTTTTTTTTGTTTTTTACTCATTCACTGTAGAGAAACAAAGCATCAGCCTTTCTTATTATAACATAGAAAGGAAACGAACTAAGATCAAAGAGAGACATCAAGCAAGAAGAACAAGCATCAAAGAAAGAAAAAAACAAACAAATTTCAAATAAAAGCTCCAAGGGAGAATAAAGAGAGTTTGTGATATTAATTTTAGGCAAAAGCTGAGTAGAAAGAACAGAGAAGAAGACATAGCCAATAGAGTGTCTCACATGAAAACTCATCCAGGTTATATTGTGTTTTATTTATTAGTGTTCATTCATAAAGTTACAATTAATTTAGGCATTAACTATATATAGTGGCTGGACTTATTGGACAGAAACCTGTACAAATTGAACACCTCCTGCCATGGTTGAAGAGACAGACAATATACTTGCTGTTGTCTTGTCTCTGATATAACTCTGACATAAGCAAGTTTTCAGAACAGATGAGAGATTATATTGATTTTTGTAATTAGACAGAAGCAAACAAATTGTACCATCACATGAGAAGGAGAGACAATGAACTTGGAAGAAATATACAGATCTTACCAGTTCACACGTTTCACATTGACAACAAAAAAGGACCTACAAGTGTATAACTTGCTCATCTTATTCTTTGCACTAGGTCCACTAATAGGTCAATTACTACGTACCTTCCCTAAATTTCAAATTCCAGCCAGCCATGCCCGAAAACACACACTAGAATGCCAAAATAACAACTGGAAAACACTGATAAAAAAATTTACCTCTTTTGAGCTTAGTTCTTCGCAAGTAGGAGAAAGGGTTGCACGATGAGGCTAAATTTCTCACAAATCCTCGCTCTCGCAGCCACGATTTGCTTCTTCAGCCTTGTAAAATCAGGATACAGGGATGCAGTAAAATCATGATACAGGAGATGCAAGTAACTGCATCGGCACCACTGAAGATCGGTTCACCCTCTTTCGTAACAATTGCAATCTCGTTCTCAAACTGAACCAAATTCAAAGAATCAAACACCAATCAAACTAAAAAAAAACAATAAATAAAAGAAACAATTTATGAAAATAACCTTGGATACAGGGATGCAGTAATGCGAGATGGAAAAAATCCGAATGCTGTTATTGGCTCCAACAAACCCGAATTAAACCCGAATGCTGTTATTGGCTCCAGCAAAGTACCAGTTACAGCGGCGGAGAAAAGCGGCGACTTGAGCCGCCCGCGAGAGTGAGGTGCACTAGAGTGAGGTGCGGCGGAGAGAAGCGGCGACTAGTTACAGCGAGGTGACCTCCAGGTGCGGCAGAGCGAGGTGCGGCGGAGCCGCCCGCGAGAGAGAGAGAGACCCGGGACTTGAGCGCGAGAGAGAGGGCTGAGTCCGAGAGAGATTTCAAAATGAGGCTGAACCCTAGCTTGGCGCAGAATGAACACTAAGTAGCGCGAAATTAAAAACTCAGCAGCGCGAAATGAAAATCACTCTCTGAAACAGAAGGGAGAAATTAAAATTAATTTCCATCAAAAGAAAAAAAATGATTAAAAAATGATTAAACCTATTCTCATATTAAATCTATTTTGAAAATGATTAAAAAATGATTAAGAAATATTAAACCTATTTTTATATTTTGAAAATGATTAAAAATGATTAAGAAATATTACACCTATTTTTATATTTTGAAAATGATTAAGAAATATTAAACCTATTTTTATATTTTGAAAATGATTAAAAAATGATTAAGAAATATTAAACCTATTTTTATATTTTGAAAATGATCACACTGGGTTCTTCAGCCAGGTTCAAAATTAGAGCTGTCCATTAACTGTTCGTTGTTCAAAAAATCCTCTTTTAGTACTGGTATTGATCAAAATAAAATGTATATTGACATCCAAATTATAAATATCTTCTATTAATTAATGCATTGACTCTAAGAGGTTATGCAAGGATCACATGAATCAAATTAAGAACCCAGTGTGAAATACTCTAATTTTCCAAGCATGCCACGAGTATTTCACAGAATATTTGGGAGATCGCGAGGGAAATGAATATTTCCAAGCATGCCACGAGTATTTCACAGAATATATGGGAGATCGCGAGGGAAATGAATATTTCCAAGCATGCCACGAGTATTTTTATTATGTATGAGCTTCGATCCAACACGAAGTGTTTATGGCCATACGATGCTTCAATTTTCGGTTGACTAGATGGATGGGTAATTAAAAACAAATTTTGATCAAACTTGGATGCAAGACAATAAATGCAGTGCTCTTTAATTTAAACGGTTCCGATCGACCCACGGACGACATATTCCCGTGCGTCTTCATTAACTCATCAAACAAGAGATTATGTTTCATGTTCATGATAGAAGATGTGAGTCATATATGCAATATGCATGTAATGTTATATAATATAATGTGTTAAATTAAATCATTTAATTAAGCAATAAACATGTTATAATATTAATTATTGTATAAATATTACTAATATAATTTTCATTACAAAATATTTTCTAATTAATTAAAGTCAAAATTTGATGCTAATTATCTAAATTTCACTAATCCCATAAATTACTAATCATACTTATTAAATAGAATATGTTCATTCTAATAAACAAGCATTACATTTTTTTAATAAAATAATTAATTAGTAATTTACATTGTATTAGCTAGGTTTTCCATTCCCTCATTAACAAATTTTTAAGCACTATACAACGAACTTCTTAATT
Source organism: Carex parvula (assembly GCA_025461045.1). Classification (NCBI taxonomy): domain Eukaryota; kingdom Viridiplantae; phylum Streptophyta; class Magnoliopsida; order Poales; family Cyperaceae; genus Carex; species Carex parvula. The sequence goes on along the minus strand of JAJGRW010001098.1, from coordinate 89,961 downwards.
ATTATTGCAACGATAAAATATTTATTGCATCTATAAATTCAATTTAAACAATTAAACTTAATTATTAAATATCTTACAAAATATACACAATGCACAAATTTTTATTCTCAAATAGTTATACATCCCTAATAATTTTTTTTAAATATTCAAGGAAAATTAATTTCACTTTCCTCTCAAGACTAACATAAAATCTAACTACAATTTAAATTTACAAAATTCTAAGTTTCTAATGCACATATTTTTATTTTTATTTTGTTTAACATAAATTAAATTATCATATTTATTTATGTACGTACTTCCTTAACAACTAATCAAAGTTTAAAAATATATTATAAAATTTGGAAGACTTAATTGTTTATGTAAAATATCCACAAATTACTTAATTGGATTGCCTTATAAAATTTGTCAACAGAAGAAGATAAAAAATACTACTAATCATGGTGATGATATAGAAGAAGATAAAAGATTCAAGAACATTTTTAAAAACTTGAAATTTAAATTAACACACAAAAATTATGGTGATGATATGTCAAATTAAATAGTAAATCAGGAATGCACCTAAATAACCGATACAAATACTACTAATCAGTAACGCCTCTTTAAAACAACCGATACAAATACTACTAATCATGGTGATGATATAGAAGAAGATAAAAGATTCAAGAACATTTTTAAAAACTTGAAATTTAAATTAACACACAAAAATTATGGTGATGATATGTCAAATTAAATAGTAAATCAGGAACGCACCTAAATAACCGATACAAATACTACTAATCAGTAACGCCTCTTTAAAACAACCGATACAAATACTACTAATCAGGAACGCACCTAAATAACCGATACAAATACTACTAATCAGTAACGCCTCTTTAAACAACCGATACAAATACTACTAATCAGGAACGCACCCAAAATAACCGATACAAATACTACTAATCAGTAACGCCTCTTTAAAACAACCGATACAAATACTACTAATCAGGAACGCACCTAAATAACCGATACAAATACTACTAATCAGTAACGCCTCCTTAAAACAACCGATACAAATACTACTAATCAGGAACGCACCTAAATAACCGATACAAATACTACTAATCAGTAACGCCTTTTAAAAACAACCGATACAAAATACTACTAATCAGGAACGCACCTAAATAACCGATACAAATACTACTAATCAGTAACGCCTTTTAAAAACAACCGATACAAATACTACTAATCAAGGTCGGTTCCGTATTGTGCCCGTTGCTGATCTATATCCGTATCGGTTAGGACATAAATCCGACACTGATGGGGCGACACTAATTGTACTTTTTCCACTAGTGGAGGCCTGGTCCAGAGCCCCTTCCCTCTTCTCCGGCACCAATGTTGATGGCGAGACCCCACTGATAGCTGCTCTGATGGCAGCTAACCTTTCATTGGCTTCTGACATCATCACTGCTATGCCAAATCACGATTTGGAGGAAGGGAGGCCGTTGAACCGCATGCTCTTGAAGGTCGATAGGCGCAATGAAAATGTGTTGCATCATGCCATGAGGAATGGCTTTCAAAATTTGGCATTGCAGCTCCAGGACATGGAGCCACAACTGTCCGTGCAAGTTACCAATGCTGGTGAGTCACCGATGTACATGGCGTCCCGGAGAGGATATTCTAAAATTGTAGAGCAATTGCTAGAAAACCCGACTTCGGCGGATTGTGCCCCAACAGAAGAATCAGCTATGCATGCTGCTGTGAGTTACAACCACCCAGGTTCATTACTTATAAGCCCAATTCTGTGCATGTTATTTTTCATACCAATTAGAGATTTCCTATGCAACTGTACATTTCTGTTGTAGTTAGTCTTATGTATGTATTTCAGCTCCGACTCGGCTGAGTCAACTAGAAATTGACCGATTATTGGAACCATGCCTATTAGTTGAGCAAACCTTGGAGCAAGCCGCATTTGAATTACAGTTACTTTTCGTAGATTCTTGGTGATCTCTAAATGTTGTAATTTTATGGTGATATGTATTGTCAGGTATAGTTAAGCAACTGTTGAAAGGACGGCCCCAACTAGCATACCATGAAGACAAAAATGGACTCAATCCTATGCACAGAGCTACAATTGAAAACAAATTTGAGCTGGTGAAAATATTATTAGAATTTGATCCTAATTTGGCATATATTAAGACTGAAAAAAAACAAAATACTATATTCATTTTAGCAATGCAAAAAGGCTACATGTCGATTGCAAAAGAGATAATGAGCATCTGTCCTGACTCTGTCTGTTGTCCAGACAAGGATGGGAATAGTGCACTCCATCACACTGTAGGGCGCAGAAAGTTGCACAACGGTGGAAGGTGTGTGCATGTGTTAAATGTCTCAGGGTTCAATGCTCTCGATTTTCAAGACGTGGAGGAGAACATCGAACTTGAAACATTTACTTCTTTCTACAATTCCTTCGGTTCACCCTCGACAGACCTACTGTTCATGATCAGTCTATCGAGAGAGTTTATTGATTGTGGGGACGTTTAACTCCCAGCGGGCGCAAGCCCCCGCTGTTAATTACATCAGATGACCCTTCCAAGCCATACTGAACACCTCGTCCATTCCGGGATTTGGAGCCTATTTGTTGTGAATTGAATAAAGGGGCTAAAAAGGGGAGAACTCATGTATAAGGTCTTTCTATTTTCGTTTGATTTTCCTTGTTTTGGGTATTTAATTAATGTGTATGCATGAGATGCAATAAATGTTATTAAAATACATTCACTACACTTTTTATTTATTTTTAGAAGCATATTTGTATTTAAGAAAGTATATTTGTGCTTTATTTATATTTTATTTAAGAGGAAATGGTTTAAATGTGAGAAAAATGGAGAAAAGGGCATTTTGGTCATTTAACATGTTGTATGATGTTTGGTTATGCTTGATTTTGTTTTAGAAACATGAAGGATTTGGTTTGGGTTCATTTGGAATTGGTTTGAGTTGATTTGGATTTGAAATGAAGAAGTTATGGCCAAAAAGGACTGAAAAGGGCTTATTTGTGAAGTTTCAAGTTTTCTAGGGACTTATTTGTAAAGTTGAAGGGACTGGAATTTGTGGTTTGGGCTTTTGGCAGGGTCTGAAATGGAAATTGGGCTTCCAGGGGCTCATTTGAAGAAGTTTTACCCAGTCAAGGGTCTAATTGTAAGTCTTTAGGGGCTGCGCTGTATTTTTGTCTTGTCAGGGGGACTAATTTGCGAAAGGGGCTCATTTGTTTATTTTTGGGCTTCGAGATTGGGTTTAATAGGTTTTGAGATTGTGTTTGGACCTTTGAGATGTGAACTGGGGTTTTGAGATTTGTGTTATGTTTCAGGATTTGTGCAGATCAATGAGTTTGTATTATGACCTTTGGGATTTGGTTATTAGGCTTTGATAGGAGTGCTGGGTTTTGGGATTAATTTAAGGAGACTTTTTAAGATTTGTGCAGGAAATTTGAAGTTTGCGCGGAGGTCCGACATGTGGGTCCCTTTGGCAGGAGATCACTTGTTTGTTTTGCATCAAAATTCGGGTTTCATGTTTGAATTCTTATTTTGGCGCCGTAATCCGATGAATCATATTGCTTCAAAGGTCGTGCAAACTGAGCACAGATCGGGTTTGAAACCCGATTTAGGGTTTGACTCCATGGTTTCTCCGATGAGGCCTCCGGCCACAGCAAAGCTAGAGAATACTGTCGTTAGGATCACCTCGGAGGTGTGAGCACGCTGACCATACTGTCGGCGGTGGTTGATCACCGGAGGTGGTGGTACATGGCTGACCTCAGGTTCGGTACCGGTCGAGATTTCAATCTGATTTCATCAATTTTCTTGCCTTCTTCTCCAATTGCTTGTTCATTTGGCATCGTTGGAGTATGAAAGAGCTTCAGATATATTTAATTTCAAATTTTATCAGAGTTTGGATGCCTTCCAAGCTTTAGCCTCTCGGTTTGGTACCAAACTAGTATTGGCATTGGTATTTTGGTTTGAGGGATGTGCTTGGGGTTGAGACATTGTAGTTTGAGCATGTTTGAAAGGTATAAGAGAATATCAAGGTCAAGAAGCATCGAACTTAATCATGATGCTTGGATTTTGGGTTTCGGATTTGAATTGAGCATGAAGTTCATATTACTTTGTTTTCATTTCTCATGAATTTCATCAAGGAATATGTACAATCTTCACATTATTCTTGTAGCATGATATGTTAACAGTGAATATATGAAATTCTACTATTTTTAGGCTTCTACTTCTATTTTTTTTTTTTAAATAAGAAATGGACAGAGGGTATATATGCATATGTACTGCTGCTGTTTTTTTTTTTTTTTTTCTAAAATCCAACTTTGAAAATTGCTAGAAAATAGTAGAAAAATCAGAAAAATGCAAAGTTTGAGTCTAAAATGATTATCTTTTCATCCTCTATTTAACTGTTCAAACAGAATTTGAATTTGGTTTTCAGATCAGTCTGCACCGGCTGATTTGTACCAGCAGGTCATTTGGGCATTTTCTGTGCTTGTACTGTACCAGTATAGGGTTTATTGGATGTAAATGGTACTGTACACTGGTACCACATGGTATTAGACTATATCTAAGCCCTTATATCAAGATTTGGTCATAAAAAAAAGTCAAAAGAGGCATTGGTATCACAATATGTCACTTACCAATACCATTTCGAATTTGCATATAGGTCCTAGATCATTTGCATAATTATGTGAAGATCCTTGAGCATCATTTCATGGGATTATTATTTGCCTCTTTTCATTTGCTCTCTTTTTCAACAATTATGCATCTAGACCCTTTAAAGATTAATAAAACTCATAATGTAGAAAGAGATGTAGTGAAACATCAATCTTTCATGCATTACTTGTCTTATCTCTCTTTCATGCATTAAAGTCCTTCAAAAGTCCAAAAATAACATAACTAAGGAGATGTAGTTAAACATCAATCCCTAATTTAAATTCCTTTTTATGTATTTTACACTTTTTAGTTGATTTTATATTAAAAGAATTATGCAAGAATTGGATATTTAAAAGGATGTAGTTAAACATCAACTTTCAATATCCTCTTCTTTTATATTTCTTATAATATAAAATGTCACTTTTAATATATATATCATTTTTTTATATACTTTGTGTAATTGTGTGTTTTTGTCCCTTTTTCTTTGCAATATAAAATGAAGGAAAGAAAAGAAGAAAAAGGGTCAAATTTCGATATTTTTATTATTATTCTTATAAGAATCATCAAGAAGGCAAGAGAGATGCAAATAAAGATATTATAACATATTTTTATTGTATACATATTTTTTTATGTTTTAAAAGGAAAGAAAATGCAAGAAGAGGAAATAAAACATTTTTGTTTGATCATCAAGCTACATATTTCATTTTATTCATCCTATGATGAACTAGAAATCATGTATCTCTCACATTTTATCATTTTTGAAAGTTTTAAATAAAAAGGAAAATGAAAAGAAAAGAGCAATACTCAAGACAGTAAAGAAAGGAGAGAAAATTAAAAAAAGCTTCTTTATTTCGACTGAAATAGAATATGTACAGATCATTGCTCTTCTTGAGCTTACATCATTCAGGTATGAATTACCTTTCTAATTTGCTAAAAAGCTTGAAAACTTCTCCTCTAAACTATGAAATTTGAGTATTTCTTGTGTATGAACTTAGTAGCAGGAGTTTGAGTGGAAAGAGAGTTGTTGAATTAGCCTTTCTTCTTCATTTTGGGTGCCTTATATAAGGCAGAAAGGGTCTAGGGTTTAGGGTTCAGCTGATGTGGCTTTCATCATGCACATCAGCTGCTTGATCAAGGGCTTAGATCATTTAGCTTCATTCACGCATGCATATGTGGCAAAAGCTGTCCAATGGAGATTTGGCATGTCATTAAGCCCCTTCTGGAATGATTTCAACCATTAGATTAGCATCAAATGTCCTGTATCACTTAATGGCCATTGATTAACCGGCCAAATAAGGAAACATTCAATTTTCGTGCCCCTGCACCTCTGGAGTAGATTCTTCTATTTTTGTCACTACCCAAGGGCAGTGTGACACGCGTCCTGGGGACCAGGGAGCCAGATAATAGCTGTAGAGTCGGGGGTATGCTATACCGGCAGTATACCGAGCTCAATTTTATCTCTTTCTTGATTAAAATACTTCTAAGCATAAGGAAATGACAGAGGGTATATTTATTACCCCTTTAACATGTTCCCAGGTCCAATTTACCGCCTAGGCAGCTGGTCATGCAGTATCACCATTAATCGGGTCTGACATGGTTCGGGTTCATGGCACCTACCAAATTGGCCTTCCCTAGCTTTATTTAGCATTATATACATGGTCGTATAGGCCTTTGGTAAAAGCCTGCTAAGTCTCAAAGCTTACGTCGACTCCAATCACTTGTTCCCATTTTTAATCTCGTTCCCCTTTCGGGTGCAATTGGGCTTCACCGAGAGTGCTTCAAGCTCATAGCTTTGACCGAAGAGGGAGAATGAAAGCCTTCATTGCTATAGGACAATAGCCTCGAGCTGGGCTCTGTTTCATTTTGGCGAATTTCCATTTCCATTATCGGGTTTGAAAGGAAGAACGGAGAAGGAAGAGGGATCTGGTAAGCGGGACCCGCATGTCACCCTCTCTATTTTAATGCTTTACTCCCTTTAATTGTGTTGTCTTCCCTGTCTGTGCTCGGTGCTCATGAGCCGTGTAGGGCTTTGTTAACGGTGCACAACGCACTGGGAGTATGCGGGCTGAAGGGGTCAAGGCATTGGTACCCAGAAAGGTTTGGAGGGTGATTTTGCTAAACATACCCCACTGTTTGTACCCGATATGCCATCCAGCCAGTGTTTATTTGCAAGGAATTAATTCCTTAGTGATTTTGACTATCTCACACACTAAAATTCATGGTTTTGCTTGTAGAGTACTGCCAAGAATTCAGATATGCTATACCCAAATTTATTTTAAAGATTTTATGCATGTCTTGGCATCATAAATTGCCCCAAAATTGCCATTTATCATGTCAAGGTTTAAACAACAACTTTTTAGGATCAAACACACACTATTTACCATGAGAAACCAGATGCAATCGACTACATACTCACAACACCCCAACTTCATAGGTTTATTAACCAAGGCAACAAAAATGGTCGTCTTCCCCTGCTTCATGCTGCTGACAAGTGCGACCCGAAACTCCTTCGTTCTCTACTATCCCATCCAGGACAGGATTACACAGATGTTACTGTTGATAATACCTCTGCACTTAGCATAATTTATGGAAAGCGTAGCTTATGGAAGACTTTGCAATGGGTAAGTTAATTAATTTTCATTGCTCTTACATACAACACTTGCTTAAATTTAGTATTAATTTTATACAGTTCGTTAATTCCAATCAGGATATAGCTAGTGTTTTTTAATATAAGGTCAAGAAAGATCATGTTTATATTTTTTATTTTATTATTCTGTTACAGAATGAGTCCTTCACGTTGTTGTCAAATGTAATTCCCTCCTCATGGACTTATGCAATAAGACATAACGCAAAAAAGACAATCAAGAAGCAAGCAATAGAGGAGGTCAAGTCACTTACAGCAAAGTACACTTCCAACACATCTCTGGTCGCTGCCCTCCTCGCTACTATCACATTTGCTGCAGCTTTTACTTTGCCAGGTGGATACAGTTCTGATTCCGCTGATGCTGGACTACCCGTTTTTGCAAGAAAAACAGCTTTCCAGGTGTTCCTCATCTCAGACACCATAGCCATGTGTTCATCCCTTGCTGTCGCATTTCTTTGCATTTTGGCGACATGGGAGGATTTGGATTTCCTGCTCAATTATAGGGAAACAACAAGGGCGCTCATGTGGTGTGCCTATGGGTCTACTGCACTTGCGTTTGGTACCGGTTTGTTCACGGTCATTGCACCAAACAATTTGTGGATTGCTATTCTCATACTAGTACTCTCCACCATTCTTCCATTCCTCTCAAAGATCATCAGTGAATGGCCCCTATTAATGCTACGCTACAGGCTTGGTGGTCTTTTTGAAAAAGACCTCGTTCCAAATATTTAAAAAAGTGCAAAATGCTGGAAACTTTTTTTTTCTATCGCATATTTGAACTTTGAATTCCAATGCTATGGTTTTAATTAAAACGTAGTAATTATTTTTCTGACAAAGGTTGGTTCACCTTCTCTTCTCCTACTTTGTCTAATAATTTCTCTCTCCTTTGTAATCTCTCTGTTTTATTTTTAATACTAATTTCATTTTTCTCTTCTACCTCCTTTTGAATGTACTTATTTTATTTTTTAATACACATAATTTTCTACTTAATGCTTAGATTCGGCATAAAATAAATAAATTGATTAGTAAAAATTTAAGTAGTAATCATCTTGTGTACAATAACAACTACAGTTCATATAAAATAGAACACATTTTAGTGAGTGAACAAAATCCACAGTCATGTAGACCAAACAAAATCCACAGTCATGGGTTGTATGGAATCCGTATATATCAGATCCACAGGTATCAATCCCTAAACAGTAAACACCCCTGGACCAGAATTCGGATCCCCTAAAGTAACTCAAATTTTGAATTTAGATCCAGACCGTCCGATCTGCTCCAGCACAAATATTAAAGGGTCTTCGTGCATTCCACCACGGACTGGATTGGTTCGGATTTTGGTCGGACGGTCCAGATCCACTGTTACTTAGCAATATGCCAATTTCGCTAGGTAATGTAAATTTTTTATATATGGACATCTGTGACGGAGTAATTGATAAATAGTATCAAGCTTCTAATACTGATACATAAAAAACTAAAATGTAATGAAATTCAGATGAAGAAAACACAAGGGCATTATATGTGTAGTAGGAAGTCATCAGTTACTTTTTTTCAAGGAAAGTTAAAACTATAAAGAATGAACTATATAATTGCTCATAATTGGTACTATAATTGCTCTTTTAATCGTTTGTATGAATTTGATTCTTAAGAACTATATATAAGTTGTAAGCATGTTTCATTTTCTAAACATAATAGCGCATAGTGTTACAATATCTCTCTTTTAAAATGATTTTCATCGTAGCAATGAGAATTTAAAAATCAATATGAAAAGAGTTTTAATGTCTATATCAGTAAAAATTTGTATATGATATCACAAGACATATTTTTTTCTTTAACGAAGTGTACAAATATTGGATAACAATTTTATAAAAAAGTTGATAAATTCACTGGACATACAAATTTTTTTCTTTTGGATTTTACATTGTTATAATAGTAAGCAATATATAATATTGTATGAATAATGTTTTATTTTACTTATTTTAACATTAGAAATAAGCTATCTTTACATTTATTTCTTTTATCAATGAAATTTGTATTAAAAAAGCATAGGTACTTAATAGAGAAAATTCAAATGACTGGACTTTTGGAACAGATTTTAATGGGCCGAAACAACATTTTTTAAATCAATAGTTATATCTTGCATTATAAAGATAAATTCCATGCTCATTGTGTTCGTTGTGCAACAAAATGTAAACATGCTTGAGAAAACATAGGCTCATTTTGTGTTTTAACTTATTTTTGTTAAATTTGAAGTGAAATATGTTCTGTTCTGATTCCATAAATCAGTTGCAAAAATAATCTATTAGCAAGAAGTTAATGAATCTGGATTAAGATTCTCTTAAACAGTTTTTTTGTTGTTGTTGTTGTTGTTATGAAGTTCATGTTCATGATGTTAAATAACAATTTTAATGTATATTTTTGTTGCCTGTGTTTTTTGTATGTGTACATGTTATTGATTTGATTTTTACTGTTGTAATGCTTGAGCCGTATATCATTTTTTTACAATTTCGCTTTAGACCAATATAAGGCTGGTGTGGTACGAATCTCACAGGCTAGGCTTTAGGGAGTAGATTTGGGTCCGATAGGCATCCGAGCCGTCTGAAGCACTTTAAAATCCATGCGTACGAATCTCACAGCGGGACACGCACAAATCTTAAAGTGCATATGCTCAATCATTTAAATCCATATAATTTAAATAGCAAATTTGTGCAGATTAAATACCATAAATCTGCGCACTAGTTATTATTAACTTAATTAGCTTTGGATTGATTTTTGACTGACTTTATGATATATTATTGTACCTACTCTTTCATTTGGTTCCCTCCAGTAGCTTATGAAAAACAAAATTGATTATTTTTTATAATTAAACATATGCAATTGGTTTCTAATCATTTCTTTAATATATCTATAAATTATAATGAAACAGTATTGAGGTTAGTATGTTCTCTGTTTCATTATTTCATTGCATTTATATATAGAAACATTTTAGATTCACAATTTAAAAAAAATGTTTTTTTGCATGCTATCAACTTAAAAAAATGCATTGCTCGTGCTAAACATTCTAATGTAATTTTGTTGTGTTATAACTAAAGTGTTCTTATTGGACCGTCAGAATCCAAATACTCAAACAGGCTTATAACTACCAAGCCTACATTTAATTTCTTTTCCCACGGGAAAACAATAAAAATTTTGCAAGTTGGGTTTAGAACAATATATAGTCTCAGAGCCATGAACTCCAAGTTCGTGTTTAGGGTATAATTTATAAATAATCTCTCAGAGCCCATGAACTCAAGTTCGTGTTTAGGGTATAACTTATAAATGATGATTCTTTTTTATAATATAAAAAATATTATAAAATACTGATAGTACTATTAGAAAGTAAAACAAAAATTATTGTTCACAAATTGTGCAAATAATACGAGTTTTATTCACAAAATTCTTAAAATTAATGAGTAATATAGATGTTATACACAAGCTTGTATAATTGGGAAATAATTTTTTTTTTTACCTACATACATAATATAATTGTAATGAGTACATGAATATATTCAAAGTAAGTTTAAACCTACACAACATTAACATTATAGCGTCTATATATTCTAAAAATAATTCATGGCATCTCCATATAGAAGCATTTAGCGCAAAATTGAAAATGCTCTTTGCATTCTATTAAAATAGTATGCAAGGAAAACCTTGCTTGTTACAATTTGTGGAAGTTGTTTTACCATGTATTGCATGCTAAATATTAGTAGTTGGATTATTATTTCGGTGTCTATGTAAAGTTGTAAGTTTGAAATTCAAAGGCAACTCTTTTAGAAATTGGAATTTGGAAAAGTAAATATTTAGGGATCGACTAACAGTCTCTCCATTCAGTCCCCTAAACGTCACCCCCACTAACTAACGCGCTAATTACAGTTAGTGCCAACACAAGTTGACCATTTCAAAATTTGTCAAACATTTATTCATCACTAAAATTGAAAGTATTCATACCTACGCAATGAAGTCGGAATATTTATGTTGAATAATATTTGAAACAAAGTAACTGGAGGGGATCATAACATTTGGGAACCACTATATAAATGGGGACCATTACTTTTCGGGGCCAGTAACGACCAGCGGGGACCGCAAACGTCTTTTGAAAGCGACCGCCTGGATTGGGGACCACAACCAAAAAGTCACGTGGATCACACCACCAGTGCTACATTCATTGATTAAATTAATTCACATACAAAATGGAAAGTATTCATACCTAAGATATCAAATATTCATATATAATTCATCAAGTATTCATACCTAAGATATCAAGTATTTAAAAAAAAAAACTGGACACATCACTTACTCATCTTTTACACGTTTTTAGAGGTGGTTTTTTTTTTCTCCGTTCAATCTAACCAATATTTCTGACGATTTATGAGGAATTTTGCAAATCTAAAACCACGAACGTCTTCTACACAATTTTCTCTTTCAAATGAGATCCATGATGACATACTTTCGAGTTGTCTGTCGCACAAGTATTCATACCTAATCGAGCAAGTATTCATAATAGTGGTCCCGCCAGTGGGTATTGACAGTTAGATGGGGACCACTAACTGTTGGTTAAAGTCTTTAATTAATGATTAACATAGTTAGTTAGAATGGGGGGACGTTCAGGGGACTGGAGAGCGGGGGACAAAAGAATTACTCAAATATTTATTATTCTCTTAGAAAGAAATAGGTGCAAGTTAGATATATAGATATAGAACCATACTCTTAAATAAGGGTGGCAAAAAAGGTTGTAGCCCGTGGCTTGATCGTGACTCGCATCTGACTCGCTCGTTACTGGACTCGCAAAAAAGGTTCAAGCTGGAGCCTAGGTCGCTCACCAGTTCGCGAGCTAGCTCGGTTAGGTATCAATTTGTGAATTGTGTGCATTTTATATTGTCCAGTTCGGTTCAGCTCGGTCCAAAAAGTTTGTAGGATTTATTTTCTTTTTAAAACAAGGTCCAGTCAGATCCAGCGAGCTAGCTCACAAGCTAGCTCCGTCCAGCTCGTGACGATTTCAAGCTGAGATTTTAGCTCAGACCCCTAAAGTCAGCTCGCTCGTGATGAATTCAAACTGAGCCCAACTCGTGACAAGCCAGCTCGTTGCGACCTCTACTCTCGAAAGATAAATTTATATGCAGTGGAAAGTTCATTTCATGTCGGATAGCACAAACGATGCTACAAAGCATCACCAAAATAAAACAACATGCATTAGTAGGTTTGATGGGCATTGGACCTACTTTTAGATTCAATTAGTTCCAACACCATACAATTAGCATTAAGATCTGTGCGCACGAAAATTGAAACAGACCAGTACGGATTTTAATGCGAGTGCACAAATCTTGATTCAGATCGGATGATCATCGGATCCATCGAACCAAAGTAGGTCCGATGGGCATCGGACCTCCTCTGAATTCTTTGTCCATTAAGGTATGTGAAAGGGTGAGACTGAGGGAAGTGTCCATTTATCCCTTACAACAAGGGTTGCATCAACCTCAATGAAAGAGAGAGAGAATATGATATTGACGCAGTGCGTCCCGAGGTAGTGTCCGATTCAGACTCGGATACGGATGACAGTCACACCAAATCCAAGCCGATCAAGAATTTATATGTGCAACTTGAAATTTGAACCAACCCTTTGACTGCATTGATATTTGTACGACCGGTCTTCAAAAAAACTTGAAATTAGTAATTGGATGCATGCATGGGCGGTCTTCTAGGTTACTTGAAACAATAGAACAATTTAATAATTCTGATTACATTGGCCGAATCTTCCAAGGAGAACTTTGAACCATTAAACAATTTTGACTAGACTACATAGAAGACTACGTGGCTTTATTAAGAAATTAAAATATCAGTCAAACTTTCCTTGGGTTACTAAAATTAGTATTTATTATTTTACAATTCCTAAGTTAGCTTTTAATTTTGTTTTCCTTTAAAAATGAAGCAATACTCATGTAAGAGGGGAGGATTTTGAATAGAAAATTGTGTGTTTGTTTGTTTGAGTTATTTGTGAGCAATATCCTTTGTCTCTTACCATAAAACCGAGTACTTGAGCTTAACGGGCAAGACAGTATCGGGACCGCCTTGCGTCAGATATGAAGCTAGATTGTCTTGCCTCAACCTCAATGCCACCAAGTCAAATTGATGTGTATATCGTTGCTAAAAAACGTGTCCCATATCACCTTGCTTCAACCTCAATTAAACACAAATATCATATCACCTTACTTGTGTCAACCTCAATCAAACATAATATCATTGCTTACAAAATCCATGCGTACGAATCTCACAGCGGGACACGCACAAATCTTAAAGTGCATATGCTCAATCATTTAAATCCATATAATTTAAATAGCAAATTTGTGCAGATTAAATGCCATACATCTGCGCATTAGTTATTATTAACTTAATTAGCTTTGGATTGATTTTTGACTGACTTTATGATATAATACTGTACCTACTCTTTCGTTTGGTTCCCTCCAGTAGCTTATGAAGAACAAAATTGATTATTTTTATAATTAAACATATGCAATTGGTTTCTAATCATTTCATTAATATATCTATGAATTAGAATGAAACAGTATTGAGGTTAGTATGTTCTCTGTTTCATTATTTTCATAGCATTATATATAGAAACATTTTAGATTCACAATTTAAAACAAATGTTGTTTTGCATGCTATCAACTTAAAAAAATGCATTGCTCGTGCTAAACATTCTAATGTAATTTTGTTTGCTCGTGCTAAGAGTAAACTCATGTTTATTGGACCATCTCCAAAGCAATTCGTTCGCTCGTGCTAAGAGTAAACTCATGCATTATTTTTCTATGTGGTGGCCAAACAGCCATTACATATAGACCGGCACATCTATCAGCATAATTGTATACTTAATGCTTAGATTTGAGCAGAAAATAAGTAAATTGATTGGTGAAAGGTTGAGAAGAACTTATTCGTCGGTGTACGTGCAAACTTTAGTTATGCTATGTATTAAGAATTTGTGGTTTCTTTTAGTATTTATAATAATTATATTTAATATCATGCTAAAAATATATATCGAAATAATATATTTGTGAAATGGGTTTTGCAATAATACTCCTATTTCAAGCTCTTTTTAATAAAATGTGAAATATTGTACCCAACTTAAAATTGAAATATCAATCGATGAACTATTACCAGGGTTTACCATCTTCGCAAGGGAATATGAGAGCATATGCCGAAAGCATCACATCACCTAATGCCTTGAACTACAAGTCTCCAAAAGAGTGAAAAAAAAAAAAAATTAAAGCCCAATATGCCCTCAATTGTGGCCTTTCCACCAATGAAAAAAAAGTCTCAGCCGGGGTGTGGAGGCCCAGCTATGTTATACTATTTTATTTCAAGATGCTTAATATCTGTATCATGCTTAACTTGTTATTATTTTTTTTTAAGTAAAGGTTGGAGGTCAAGCCATTTAACTTTTTAATATCCACAAATGATTGTTTCTTTTGAGTTTCAAACCTGCGACATCTCACACAGAGAGTATTGTCTTTGTCATTAGAACAAAAACTGGTTCTCAATTATTATTATCTTATGTTTGAAAATAATGATTTTATCAGAATTTAAAGAATGAAAAATAACACAAACACACAAAATTTATAGAGGTTCGGCAAATCAATCGGCCTACTTCCTCTCATCTCATTCTATTATTTATCTCTCTTAATTCTATTGTTCTTACACAACTTCTGGATACACAAAACAGAGGAGAAGCTAGTACATATATAGAGTTTCTAGGAGAAGATTTTACAGCTCTTTTCTTTCCAAATATATCTATCTATTACATGGAATAATATCAAATAGAATGAGGCAGCTGTCCCCTTGGTTATATTTAGCAAACTTTCCTTTCCTTGTTGCACACCATATCAGATTATTTGCCTAATAATCTTCTTGCCTGTTGTAGCCGGCTATTCTGATTTGATCTGGTGTAGTCGCCCTTCTTCAACACTCCCCCTCAAGTGAGGCATGTATATGTCAGTCATGCCTAACTTGTCTAGTGCGCAATTGAGTGCAGGTCCAGGGACAGCTTTAGTCAGGATATCGGCGAGCTGATCTTTTGTGCCCACGTGAAGAAGCCGAATGTTCCCCTTTTCAATGTGATCCTTTATGTAGTGTCTATTAATTGCGATGTGCTTCGTTCTGTCATGTTGTATCGGATTATGACACATGTCCATCGCTGATTTGTTGTCGCATAATAGTACCATTTCTTCATCTAGTCCAAAACCGATTTCTTCCATGAGTTTCTTAAGCCACAGTAGTTCACTTATTCCCTTTACCATGGCTACTAACTCGGCCTCTGCACTAGATAGTGCAACACTTCCTTGCTTCTTGCTTCTCCACGTAACAAGGTTCCCCCCTACAAAGGTGAAATACCCGGAGGTTGACTTACGGTCTACAATGCTTCCGGCCCAGTCTGCATCGGTGTATCCCATTATACCAGACCTTCCATTTTTCCTGAATTGAATCCCTTTTCCTGGAGACCCTTTCAGATATCTAATTATCCTCATCACAGCATCCATGTGATCTTCACTGGGATTATGCATGAATTGGCTCACCAAGCTTACTGCATAGGCAATGTCCGGTCTAGTATGCGATAGATAAATTAATTTACCTACCAACCTCTGGTACCTCTCTTTATTTGTAGGCACCTGGTCTTCAAATTCTCCCAGCTTCTCATTTACAGCTACCGGAGTTTCTACCGGTTTACATTCTAGCATCCCAACTTCTGTTAGTAGGTCTAAAATATATTTCCTTTGAGATAAAATAATACCCTGTTTTGATCTAGTTACCTCTATGCCGAGAAAAAATTTCAGGCCCCCCAAATTCTTCATCTCAAATTCTCCAGCCAGCCTTTCTTCTAACCTCTTGATCTCATCTAGATCATCTCCTGTGATAATCATATCATCAACATATATAATCAAAAGGGTTAGTTTTCCTTGTTTCCTTTTAAAGAATAAAGTATGATCCGAGTCGCTTTGGTTAAACCCATAACTCTTCATAGCTAGACAGAAACGACCAAACCACGCACGTGGAGACTGTTTGAGCCCATATAATGCTTTCTTCAATTTACACACTACTTCCTCTGAACCCGAGTTATCACACCCGGGAGGAAGTTCCATGTAAATTTCTTCTTCTAAATCTCCGTGTAGAAATGCATTCTTTACATCAAACTGATGTAGTGGCCAGTCCAAATTTGCTGCAAGAGATAACAAAACTCGAATGGTAGTTAGTTTAGCAACAGGAGAAAAAGTTTCTTGAAAATCAATGCCGTATGTCTGAGTAAAGCCTTTAGCTACTAGTCTCGCCTTGTACCGTTCAACATTGCCCTGAGCATCAAATTTGATTGTAAACACCCACTTGCATCCGACGGGTCTTTTTCCCTCTGGTAATTTTACCAATGTCCAGGTTTCATTTTTATACAATGCATTCAGTTCTTCTTCCATTGCCTGAACCCATTTTGGATCTTTCATTGCTTCTTCTACACTATCTGGTACAGCTATGGACAACATTTTGTCATTGAATTCCTTGAGTTGGTTTGGTAATTCGTTCGTGGTTGTATAGTTGGCTATTGGATACTTGATTTCTTTACTAGTTCCGTTTTCCGGAACATACCTTTTTGGTGGTATTCCCCTATTTTTCCTGGGTGGTAAGATGTAATTTGAGTTAGGAAGACTTACCGTAGGATCATCCTCTGAAGCCATTGGTGGTACTTGAGGTGTCTGTATCACTGCTCCGCTTTCTGGTTCAACCCAAATCTCCTCAACTTGATTATTTCCGAAAACAGGGGCTTGCTCGGACCTTACTTCTTCTTGGGCTGATTTGTTTCTTCTGGAATAAACCCGATATGGGCCAGGGCTAGTGTGCTCGGTTACCCGAGTTGGGCTATGAGCCTCAACCCGAGCTGGATGGCTGATGGACTCGGTTTCCCGAGTTGGGCTCTGGATGGACTCGGTTACCCGAGTTGGGCTCTGGGCCTCAACCCGAGTTGGATCTGCTGCCTCATGGTTTGGCTCACGATAATTTTCATATGGGTCAAGGTTCGGCTGTAACAGAATTTCAGGAGAGTTGTGATTTGGACTTGGATTTAAATTCAGAAAATCTTGAAAAACATTTTCATACCAATTTTCGGTCTCATTTAAATTCTCCCCCTGAGATGAATAATTGGTTTTTTTAAAAAAAGACTCATTTTCAACAAATGTTACATCCATGGTGACAAACCATTTCCTTGTATCGGGATCATAGCACTTATATCCTTTCTGATTGAACCCGATACCCAAATAGACACACTTAACTGCACAAGGATCAATTTTGGAACGTTGTGTTTTCGGAACATGGACATATGCCACGCATCCAAATATCTTTGGGGGTAAACTCAAGACTGAGGGAATCGGGCAATGTGTTGCAAGGGTTCTGAGAGGAGTTTGATAATTGTTTGCTTTTGTGGGTAATCTATTGATAACATACACGGCAGCCACTACTGCTGTGTCCCAGAAATTTTTAGGTACGTGATTTTCAAATAGGAGAGACCGTGCAGTTTCTAAGATATGCCTATTTTTCCGTTCAGCTACCCCATTTTGTTGAGGGGTACCCACACAGGTAGTTTCGTGAATAATTCCTTTTGTATTGAAAAAATCCCTCAAGGTTCTATTGATAAACTCTCCCCCATTATCACTACGGAAATATTTAATACTCTTACCAAACTGATTTTGAATCATATTGAAAAAGAGTTGAAAAACCTCTGTTACTTCATCTTTTCCTTTCAAAAGATAAATCCAAGTCATTCTGGTGCAATCATCAATAAACAAAACAAACCATCTAAACCCAGCAATTGAAGTAATCGGGGCCGGTCCCCAAACATCAGAATGAATTAAATCAAATGGTTTACCACATTTATTCAAGCTCGGTTTATAAGACACACGATGGCTCTTAGCCTTGACACATGTTTCACATTGAAAATCTGAAATCTCTAAATCAACAAATAAAGAGGGTAAAAGTTTATTCAGATAGCTAAAGGAGGGATGTCCCTAACCGCCGATGCCAGGTCCAAATTTTGGTTTCTGTTTTAGAACTTTCCTTTGCTAGGTTTGTTTCTCCAATTCTCAAGTCTTCAAGGTGATACAGACGACCTCGCTTAATACCACGCCCAATGACTTCCTTCGTGAGGATATCCTGGAAAATACAACAGTTTGGATACATCATTACTACGCAATTTAAATCTTCTGCAAGTTGCCCTACTGAAATGAGTTTAGTAGATAATGATGGCACTAGTAAGGTATTTTGTAATGTTAAGGTAGGGGTTATATGTACATCTCCAGTTCCTGTTACCGGAGATGACACACCATTGGCATTTAAGATTTCTATGGTTTTGGATTTAGAGCACTTGAATATATCGTTCTTACAAAAGGTCATGTCGTCGGTTGCTCCAGAGTCAATTATCCATGACTCATTTTTCCTTGTATGATAGTTACCTTGAGATAAATAAACATTACCTTCGCCTTCGGTTGTTTTTTCTGTCTTACCAGTAACCACCAAAGTTGCCTTTCCTTTCTCAGCTGCTGCAGCAGCTTCTGCCGCCTTTTTCTTCTTGAATTTGGGATACCAGTCAGGGAACCCAATTAACTTATAACATCCTTCTTTAGTGTGATTCTTTTTTCCACAGTTCGTGCAGTACATATTTTTCTTATTTGGACCTGCTTTGTTCTTCCATGTAAACAAACCCGTACCTGGAGGATAGTCAGTTGGTTTACCGTTTTGAGTCTCCTCCGTACTGCCCCTGTTTGTGAAGATCTGGTGACCCATGCTTACCCCGGGGTTAGACTCACCATGCTGGACGGGATTTAACACACCTGGTTGACCCGTATAAGAGTATGAGGGCCGGTTCTGAGATACCTGTTTAAAGGAGAAATTGCCATCTTGAACTACCATCGCCATAGGATTATGTGAAGGCCCATTTCGGTCACCTAGCATCACACCTTGCCTTTCTTCTTCTCTACGTACTCTTCCATATGCTTCATCAACCGTCAGTGGAGGATTTGTGCGAATAATCTCTGCCCGTACACCATCTAATCTTTCATCAAGGCCACCTAAGAAAATGACCAACCTATCTTCCTGCAATTCTTTGTTACGTTTCTCAATATCCACTAAACAAACCATGGAATTTGGTCGCCTTGAATCAATTTCTCTCCATAAGCCTTGCAACATGCTATAGAAATTTTCTACTGACCCCCCCCCCCTTGTTTGATTTGGTATTCCCTTTTCTTTAGAGAATAGAAATGAGACAAATCACCCCCATCAAAATAGGTAACCTTTAGTGCATTCCAAATGTCTTTGGCTGATGTATGGTGGACATAGTTACCTATAAGATTCGGTTCTATGGAATTGAGAAGCCAGTTCTTTACCTGGGCGTTTTCAGCCTTCCACCTTGGATACCCGACATCTGAAGATGCCGGCTCTTCTCTTTCTCCATTTACAAACCCGAACTTCTCCTTCATAGAGAGACACCCTTCAGCCAGGTTGGACCAGATGCCATAGTTTTTTCCGTCAAATTTGACTGCAACGGGTTGAATGGTCTGATCAATTTGTGGGGTTGGGGTAATCTGTTGATTTTGATTCTGGATGATGGCTTGGGCGATTTGTGTGGTAAGTTCTTTGATGAAATCTGAGGTTAACGGTATCTCGGGTTTGTTTTTCTCTGGTGAATCAGCCATAGCCACCGAACAATCGGTTCAGGTATGAGTTTAGGGTTCTGGTAAATTATGGTGTAGGATCAACTAACAAAGCTCTGATACCATATCAGAATTTAAAGAATGAAAAATAACACAAACACACAAATTTATAGAGGTTCGGCAAACAATTGGCCTACTTCCTCTCTTCTCATTTTATTGTATTCTCTCATAATTCTTTGTTTTACACAATTTCTGGATAATCAAAACAGAGGAGAAGATAGGTACATATAGAGAGATTAAGAGGGAAGATTTCCAAATCTTCCTTTCCAAATATTGCTATCTATTACATGGAATAATATCCAATAGAATAAGGAAAGCTGTCCTTGGTTATATTTAGCATGAGATCCGGCATGATACACAATCATATCAGATTATTTTCCTAGTAATCTTCTGGTAGCCAGTTATTCTGATTGGACCTGGTCTAATCGCCCTTCTTCAACAGATTTTTCATTCCTCGAGATTCGATTTGCATGATAACCCAAACAAAATGCACAATCTTGAATGGGTTGCAATTAGAGTGGGAAAAATGGCACGGTGGAGCCGGGTCCGTCACGGAACAGCATGGTTACGGCACGGAATGGCACGGAAGACGTGTTAGATACGTGCCGTGACCATTCGCGTGCTGTGCCAATCTTTTGATACTTTGGCACGGCATGGCACATGAAAGATTTAGTCACGGCATGGCACGACACGTAGTCACGCGAGTCACATGTAAATAGGACCATTAGATATTGATTTAATGGTGAATTTTGAATAAACTAACCTAAATTATGTTAAATGGTCACGCGAGTCACACGAGTCACGTATGGTCACGGCACATTTAGGCACGGCGTGATTCACGTGGAGTGACCATTCGTGTGTCGAGACCACCCCTTGACATTTTGGTCATGACACGACACGTGAAAAATTAACTTGGTCACGGCGCAGCACGGCACGAGACCAAAGTCACGACGTGTTAGTCACGGCACGGCATAGCACGACACGTTTTTTTCACTCTAGTTGCAATTACAATCAAAGGGTAGACTGCATGGAAGCCGTATCAGATTCACTGGTACCAGTCTCTAAGCACTCCTAGACCCACACATATTTTTTTGGGATAAAAGCCCATAGGCACTGGACCGACACATATTAAAATGAAAAAAAAAAGGCATTCAAGGACCTAAGCAATTTTAAAAAGAAAGAGCAGTCAAAGGCCTCAGCTTAAACCTAAACTTTTTTAAAAAGAAAAAGCATTCAAAGGCCTCAGCTTAACCTAAAAAACTTTAAAAAGAAAAAGCATTCAAAGGCCTCAGCTTAACCTATACAATTTAAAAAAAGACCTCAGCTTAACCTAATCAATTTAAAAAAGACCTCAGCATTCAAAGGCCTCAGCTTAACCTAAACAATTTAAAAAAGAAAAAGCATTTAAAGACCTCAGCTTAACCTATACAAAAAAGGAAGTAATGATTGAGCCCACTGTCAATCTCTGTTTGTAGCTGCATATTTGTTAAATAGTACTTTTCAAAAATTTGCTTTGGGGTTCTCTTATAATAAATATAAAAACTAATGAATAGAACATGTAGTATTTATTATTGTGTATTTTAAAGATAAAAGATAAATTAGGTGTTTTCTTTGATTTTTTAATTTGGTAATAACGTTAACAGGTTCAAGAAAATTTGTTATGCATTTTGGCTATTTTCAGTATTTTGTAATTTTACCTAATCAATTGTTTGATTTTTTATGTAAATAATTAAAATATTATCAAAATTTAAAAGCGAATGCCACAACAAGACTCTAAAAATTTATAAAAAGTCAGATCAAAGTGAAGTCTTGTAAATCTTTCTATACTAACATTATCCTTGGAACTTTGTTTCGAAAGTTGAACTTTTGTAATAATAATTTCTATAAAAAAAATCTTGTAGTTAAGTTAATTTTGGAAATAAATATCACGTTTACCTTTTGCTTATAAATTTTAAAGCTAATTGATTTCTTTCTTGATCTCTTTGTCTTCCATATATCTGTCTTTCTACACGGATCATTGAAATTTACTACTCTCTTCGCTGATTGAAACAAATTGATATTAATATTCTATTCATGAATTTTGGGAACCATAGAATGAAATCACCATCTCTAATATTTTACTTTCTAAAATTATCTCAGATTCAATATTTTGGAGTAGATTTTAATTTATATTATAATGATATATTATGTGAGATGTTTAAGAAATTATAATTATATTTAAATGTAAAGGGTTTTTCAAATGCTTGTGAGTTGCGACATATACCCGCTCAGGATCCGGACCTGTCCCGGATCCGAACCGGGCTTGATAATCCACGAATAAGTTATGGGTATCTGTTTACCCGGAACTGAAAGATTGGACCTGAAATATCTACGAGTAGATAGGTATCCGGATCTGGATCCGGACCCGACCCGATTTGAAACTAAGAAGTATATGGATCAAAATTCGGATCCGAACACTTTTAGGATGCGGGTCCAAATATAATAGTATCCGGACCCTACCCGACCCGTTAGCACCTCTACTTGATATCTTGCGTTATACGATTAATTGCATGGAGCATTTATCATGCAGGTGGTAACTTTTATTCAAAATAAAAGTAGTACAAAAAAGTAACTGATGCATTAACTAAGTTACTATGGCATACTAAAGTTACCTAGGAGAGAATTAATATTGGTTGAAATGCAATTCAAAGCACACTTATAAATTTTAGCTAAATAGTACCAAGCTATATGAGCTATCTCCAACCTTTTTCCAAATAAAGTAATACTCACTTTTGTCATTTTTTTTATCACGAAGAAAACGACAAATATTTTTTAAATACGAGTTTATTAATAGTAACCCGGCCATATTTTAGATATTTCTGATAAAAATTAAACATGCATCTCACAGTGAAATTGATACCTTCCTTTCAAAGTACACGTATATGTATGTGGCATTGGAGTGAGTGGGTGGCCTATACAAAAAAGTCTCATTGGTTCACATGTGGAATTGATACCTTCCTTGTTGCTTTCAAGTCCATACTCCCCTTTAAGTATTCATGTAATGATTGAGCCACTGTCACTGTCATGCCAGTTCAATATTCCTAACTTGTCGAGTTGTATAAATCTTTTATTTTTATATCTTTCGCTGGGAATTAGTACCCTATTTAAGGCAACTAATTAAGCAAACTAGCAACCAACCATCAACTTGAAACGCCAAAGAGGTTTATTAACTTGTCGAGTTAATTATAAAAATCCATTTTATTTTCTCAAGATCAATACCAAGCAAGAAAGCATGAGCAATTCAGCTAGCTTAGCTTCCTCTTCCTGCCCACCTGTTATCCCAATGGACCGACAACTACGACAGTTCCTCGAGGCATGCAAAAAAGGTGATTTCAGCCTCTGCATCCACTTGATTATCGCCAACCCAGATATCCTTCTCTCTACCACTCCTCACAAAAACAACTGCCTTCACATTGCCGCCATGCTCGGCCATAATGAGTTCGCAAAGGAGGTTTGGTCAAGAGCCCCTTCCCTCTTCTCCGACACCAATGATGATGGCGAGACCCCACTGATAACTGCACTGATGGCAGCTAACCTTTCGTTGGCTTCTGACATCATCACTGCTGCATCACAGTATATGCAGCATGACGATTTGGAGGAAGGGAGGCCGTTCAACCGCATGCTCTTGAAGGTCGATAGGTGCAAACAAAATGCGTTGCATCATTCTATTCGGAATAGCCTTGTACATTTGGCACTGCATCTCTTGGACATAGAGCCGCAACTGTCCGAGCAAGTTACCAACATAGGTGAGTCGCCGATGTATATGGCGGCCCGCAGAGGACATTCAAAAGTAGTAAAGCGATTGCTAGAGATCCCATCTTCAGCTGAGTTTGGCCCAACAAATGAATCAGCTTTGTATGTTGCTGTGAGATTCGACCACACAGGTTCATTACTTATAAGCCCAATTCTGTGCATGTTATTTTTCATACTAATTAGACATTTCTTATGCAACCGTACTTACCATTGTAGTTAGTTCTTATTCATTTCGTTAATTTGACTCGAATATTTGTTAAAATTATCTCAAGTATACTAGTTCAGAGTTAGTAGTACTCATTTCATTTTGTGAAATTAAGAACTCAATAATGCACAGCACCAAACCGTACCACTAACTTCACCTCCCAACTCCATCACCAACTCTATACTTCGCTATTTCCTCTACTTGAGAGTCCCGAATCCACCTCCACCTGTTATCTCACCTTTTGTCCCAGCCTCTGCTGAAGCCCTGGAGCGAACCGCTATTGCCATCCTACCAGACAGGCTTGGATCCACTATCGTTGCTCCCTCCATGCATTTGAACCACTCACTTCTCATAGATTTTAGGTGGTCTTACTAAATGTTGTAATTTTGCCGTGACCTGTACTGTCAGGTATAGTTAAGCAACTGTTGGAAGGACGGCCCCAACTAGCATACCATAAAGAAAAAGAAGGACACTATCCATTGCATATAGCTACACTTGACAACAATCTCGAGCTGGTGAAGATATTATTAGAATATGATCCTAATTTGGCATATATTAGGAGGGAACAATCAGGAAGTACTCCATTTATTATGGCAGCGCGAAAAGGCTATGTGTCGATTGCAAAACATATCATGAGCACTTGCCCTGACGCTATTTATATTCCTGACAACGATGGGGATAATGCACTCATTAACGCTATCATTTTTGAGAAACAAGATTCCATTGACTGCATACTCACAACACCCCAGATGCATAGGTTCATTAACCAACGCAACAACAAGGGCAATCTTCCCCTGCATGTGGCCGCCCACAAGTGTGACCCGAAGATCCTTCGTTCTGTACAAACCCATAGTGCAGAACTGGATTATACAACTGTTAATCGGAAAGCCTTATGGAAGAATTCCAAATGGGTAAGTTAATAGATTTTCCTTTGCTCTTATACACAACATTTATTTAAATTTAGTATTAAATTTGTACATAGCTAGAGTCTTTTTATACAAGGTCATGAAAAATAATGCAAATATATATATTTTTTAGTTTTTTTGGTGTCACAGATGAGTCGTTCACATTGTTGTGGAAATACGCAATAAAAGATGACGTAGAGACGATTAAAAGCAAGCAATAGAGGAGGTGAACTCTCTTACAGCAAAGTACACTTCCAACACATCTCTAATCGCTGCCTTTCTCGCTACTATCACTTTTGTTGCTGCTTTTACATTGCCAGGAGGATTCAGTTCTGATCCCGCCGATGCCGGTGTAACATCCTAATTTGAAGAAATTTTTAGTGTCGTTGTAGCCTGTTAAAATTTATCTTGAATTTTTATGAATTGAGATGAACAACTATTTCGAAATTATTTGATTGTATAGTAATTTAGTTATTAGATAGAGTTTCTATTAACCTTGAAATATTTTTTAAATTTCAGTTAACAACTTGTTTATTTGAATTAGATATATTTAACAACATTTTAATTTGAAAGTTAGTATGTTTTAAATTAATTTTAGCACTAAAAAAATGAGAGTTGTGCACTAATCAACTAATTATTAAGTAATAAGAATGACTAAAAGAACTTTCTTTTATGATTAAAATGTGTATGTGAGGGACACCTGTTGGCAATCTGGACTGCCATTTCACCTAACTCATGATTACTTTATATATGCCGCTGAAATTTTTTATTTCCAAAGCTTGTGGATATGAAAAGAAATAGAAAAGATATTAACTTTTGAAAATTGGATATAACGGAGAGAGACTATATTATTTTATTCTTTACTTTTTCTGAAGGAACCGCTTTACCCCTCTTTTCATTATTTTCTTTTTATCGGTGGATATTCAAGAACCGTTCATTAATTTGGGATTTCACTCAGTCTAGAATACCCTGAAACATAGAAACTAACGAAAAGAAAAAGAGGGGATACGGAGAAGAAAACATTTGGCTTGATGATTAATGTTGCTCTTTTATTATTTGTGCTTGGTGCTATTTGGTTTTTGTTGGTTGGGCCTTAGAATAACTCGACTGGAACTGAATACCGCACTTTGAGATTTTCAATTTCTCTCATTTTCTACTTCGGTGGGTTCCAGGTACAAAGCGCAAGACATAGGAACGAGAGGTCGAATTTGAAGTTTGCAGAAGTTGCCATAGTGATAAGTATTTTTTGTTTAAAATAAGTTTGCTATGGTATTTCGCTTGTATTTCATTATACCGTAACAAGTTTATACTCTATTTGGTTATACATGTATATTATGAAACTTAAAAGAAAGTTATATCAAGTATTGTGGCTCTTGTCGTGTCATTGGTAATGTATGTATATATATGAAGATTGTGCATGATAATAAAATCGCCTTGCGTTGACAGCGCGGCGGGTTGTTGGCCCCGTTGTCAGGGTGTGACAGCCGGACTACCCATTTTTGCAAGGAAAGCAGCTTTCTAGGTGTTCCTCATCTCTGACACCATAGCCTTGTGTTCTTATCTTGCTATCGCATTTCTCTGTAATTTGGCTACATGGGAGAACTTGGATTTCCAACTGAATTACATGAAAACAACGAGGGCGCTCATGTGGTTTGCTGATGGGGCTACTGCACTTGTGTTTGGTTCCTGTTTGTTCACGGTGATAGAGCCCAACAACATGTGGTTTGCCATTCTCATACTAGTACTCTGCACCATTCTTCCGTTTCTCTCCAAGATCGGTGAATGGCCTCTATTAATAATGGGAACTTTGTTTTTTCTATTGCATCTTTGAACTTTGAATTACAATGCTATGGTTTCAATTTGAATGTAGTAATTATTTTTCCTGACAAAGGTTGTTTCAACCATGGTTCTGAAACTCGGAATCGGAATTGGAATCGGGTTCTTGACCGTGGAATCGGAATCGGAATCGGGTGAATCAGCCAGAATCGGCCGAGTTGACTGGTAACTCGGATTTTTTTGGCAGAAGCTTGTTTTGTAGCCAAAAATTAGAAAAAAATTGATAAAAAAATAATTTGTAGAAAAACTATTTTAAGACAAAATATTACACTCAAATAATCTACTAATTATATAATATAATACAAGCATTACATAGAATACATTTTTTATTGCCAGAAGCTATGCCGAGCTGGCTGGATCATCTCATCGTTAAGTCAAAATAAAAAATAAATAAAACAAAATACTGTTCACCATTTACTTTAGTCAAATGTTTAATAAAAAAATAATTTAGTCAAATAAAAATAATAATAAAACTATGTTATTATTAATTACTGTCCCTATTTACTATTTAATAACTGGTTCTTGTTTAGACCGCACACCCCTTTTTAATAAAATCATGTTAATAACCGAGTCCATATTTTAGAACGGGTGCGGAACTTGTCCGAAGCCCTTTGGACCATCTTTGTCCAAAGGGTGATAAGCACCGTATGATGCTAATCAATTCATACCGCAAATTAATTGCTCTTTAATGAAGGAGTAAAGTCTTTCTTTCCATTGTAAATTTTTCTCCATTACTTAAAAATGGAAGCCTCCATTATCTTCTTAAATGTTATATTTCATACTAGCATAATGGAATCAATTGGTTTATTAATGTTTTAGGTTTTAAATAGGGTTCCACAATTATTGTCAATTTTCTAGGCGCCAGGGGTTTATTTGTGAGAGAAATTAAGTTTTGAGGGCTTTGTAAAGTATGACTTCGGGCATAATTTTGGGTTTTTAGGAGGTTTAGAGTGTAAAAATACACTCCAGGGGCTTATTTGTGAAGAAACTTCGGTGTTAGGGGCTTGATTTTAATTTTCAAGCACTGCAATGCTTGGATTTTGAAATTACAGAGCTATTGTTGTAAATGGGGCATTTAATCCGTTGGGCTGCACCAACTCATGTGCTACATGGTCCACAATAAAATCATGTTATATTTTCAAAACAAAACTATCCATCATATGTACACCAAGACTATTCAAAATTTTATAATCATTTAACCTCCTCCTCCTTTGTGAAACGCGACTACCCCCTTTCTATCCCCAAATTCTTTCCACTGTCTTGCCAAAAATACAAACTTGGTCCGATTTGAGTTACAAAAATTGTATAATGAGACTCGGTCCAAGTTGGCGACGGCACAGGCGACTGAGACTCGGTCCAAGTTGGCGAGAATTGGCCATTTTTGCCTTGAATCGACTCAACTCGGTGTAACATCGGTTGACTCGGCTCGACTAGGCCTAAAAATCGGCCAACTTGGCCGAGTCAAGCACTATTCATCCGAGTTTTGCTAAAAAACTCGCACGGGCGTGAGACTCGGGTGAAAATCGGATCGGTGACTGCCGATACCGAGTTGACTCGGCCGAGTTGATTCGGTATCGGCCGATTTTCCAAACCATGGTTTCATCTTCTCTTCTCCTACTCCCTCTCGTCTCATAATTTATCTCTTCCTTGTAATCTCTTGTAATCTCTCTTTTTTATTATTAATACTAATTTCATTTTTCTCTTCTATCTCCTTCTTAATACTGATTTTATTTTTAATACTCATAATTTTGTACTTAATGCTTAGATTCGAGCAGAAAATAAGTAAATTGATTAGTGAAAGGTTAAGTATTTATCATCTGTGTACAGTGTACAATAACGACTACAGTTCATATAAAATAGAACACATTTAAGTGAGCGATAGTTTTTCAATGCAATTTTTAGTTTAGATATGTATTAAGAATTTATGGCTTAATTTAGTATTTATGATATGATTATATTTTTATAGAGTAGGGTTAAAATACATCATTGGTTTTGTGCTCCAATCATGCTCCACATCTTTTTTCTCCATTTTCGAAGTTCGAACAATCGATCGAACCGCTCAATATGATCTTCATATTAAAATGTGCTTGGAGACAAAATTTTATAATTTTTGAAATTTTTTTACTATATTTTTAGATAGGTACAAAATCACTGTTTCAGATGATCCAGAATCTTCTGCAAACAGTGATTTTGTACCTATCTAAAAAATTAGTAAACTCCAAAAAATATAAAATTTGGTCTCCAAGCACAATTCAATACAAAGATCATGATGAATGGTTCGAATCGACTGTTCGGACTTTGAAAATGAAAATAAGAATGTGGAGCATGATTGGAGAACAAAACCAATGGTGCATTTTAACCCTACTCATTTTTATATCATATGAAAATAAATATCGAGATAATCATTAGGTGAAATGGCTTTTGATATATATAATACTGCTATTTACATAGCTCTTATATATTTAGAATCTCGCTGCAATATATTGGGAACCGCCATAATTTTAAAGTGGTATTAAATATTGTACCCAAGTTACACTTGTAAAATCAATTGACAACTATATATTAGCAGGGTTTCAATATGAGAAATGTTACGATCTTCTAGGGTTTTGTATCTTTCACGGCGCAGATCAGAAGTGAACAGTGGCGGAACCAGGAATGATCGGTAGGGGAGGCCTAACTAGTTACTCTCAAGATATCAGTTTTAGTTTCATGTTATACGATTAAATGATAAAAAAAATATTTAGCAATTATCAATTTGTAACATCCTAGTTTTTTAATACTAGGAAATATTAATTGACACGAGGTAAAAATACATAATCGATGAAATTATTATTACATTGGTATTGTAACATCTCAACTTTGAACATTTGAAAATTTTATTAGATACAAAGTAAAACATGCCATTGAATAAAATTTTTATGAGGTCCTAATATGTTGTGGACTCACATTGAACTTCTAATAAATAAAAATAACTATTTAGTCCTTAATTGATCATAAAGTCACGTAAGTAAATATATAGGTTCGTAGTTAAGTTGGAATATCTTAATATTTCCTAAACAATTTGTAATTAGAATCTTAATATTTAAATGAAAATGTTTTATTATCAAAGATATAAGGGGCTTAGCGCAAATCACCATCAATAAATAAGTAGAATTAATAGTAACATGAATTTCTTTTTGTATCAAAGCGACACCTGTTAACCACATGGACATTTCATTTGATAACACCTAATCCCAGTAATTTTTCCAAGCCGATTAAATTGCTCTTCTAGACCGCTCTTCAGAGAGGCTATGTTTTCTTTACCTTGGGGAATCCGCTCCTTAACATTTCAATTCCTTCTAATCTTTCTTTCTGGAAAATTACTCTCACCGTAACACCTCTCTGACCACCTCTCATCCCCATCTATTCTCTAGAAAGTTAACCTAAAAAGTATGGAAGATAACGGTCCATGGAGAAATAAATGTTGGAGTTTCCTTGCCGGTGTGTACTTAACTCGAGGCAAGCAACAGGCAAAGTGCCAGGCATGGTGAACCGCAGGAACAAGCAAGATTTTTCAAGCATCGACATCACATGCATCACAGCAACGCTCTAACCACATCGTGCCCGACATTGCCAAGGTGCGGATTTCGAGTTATTCCTAGCCCCTTCTAACTTGTTTAATTGTTGTTGTAAGCTCGTGGGTTTCTTTGCTTGCTTTTGATCGCATGTTGATTTCTTGATGATTGTGATTTAATTGAGCGATTATTGTACCATCACTGGTACGGGTCTGGTGTATTGCTGCACACCAGCTGTTCGGTGAAATGTCTAAGAGAAGTAAATTAGTGGTACGGGTCTGGTGTGTTGCTGCACATTAGCTGTTCGGTGAAATGCCTAAGAGAAGTAAATTGTTGGTAATCTTAAGGTTAATATATGGTAGTGTTTTGGTTTGCTTGATTGTTATTGCCTTGATGATTGCTTGTTGATTTCTAGTTTGTTTGTCATACTATAGATAGTTGTTATAGTTTTTCAATTGTATGATATGAAGGTATGAAATGCCTTAGGAAGCATGATCATACTTTTCTAAAATTGATGCATGACAGGATATCAAATAATCTGGTTGAAACATAAGTTTGATTTAAGTAAATGATGGCACGATAATGATGCATAGTCTCATGAAGCATAGTATATAGTCATGTGTAATTGATTAAATATTAAAATGGATACTTGACCGGTCATGTAGGCACTGTCTTTTCATGTCCTGATTGCACGAGATTATTTGTTTGATTAGTGTAGCTTGGCTGTTGCTCGGTTGCCAATTGCTTGTAGTTAAAGTCTTGAAGTTGGTATTCTTATTGCATAAACGAGTTGCATGACATATGCTTGTATCATGAATTGAACCATATTTCTGTTTGCATGAAATTAACTTGTATGCATGGTACAAGGCATTAGTTGTACTAGAGACTGTGAAATACATGACATAAGATATGAGCTGATTAACCTTTGCATAATATAATTGCATACATGGAGCAAAGCACGAGATGAACTTATATATTAGCATAGACTTGAAGTGAACCATGGGTATACTTGAGCATAACATATAAACATGTGTGCATTTGAATGAATGTTATAGTTGGATATTTGACCGGTCATGTAGGCGCTGTCTTTTCGTGGTAGCGCATGACCCAAAGTCAGATAAGTGTCGTATCTGAATCGCAAGATAGAAATGCTAAAAGTATTGCTTTACAAGAACATTTGTGCATTAAATACGATTCATGAGCATTTAAGTATTTGATATGATGTTAGCATTTCATGCATGTTTGAATTTATAATCAATCTACTTGCGTGAGCATTGTACCTTGGAGTTACATAGTGTACAACTATTTTATATAATTTAATTATGGAACAGACCACAACTACTATATTCTCAAATTGATACATGCCTGACACAATTGGATCAAGAAGTATTGTGGAGCTGGTCAATACCACAATGGTACACTAATCATATTGTCTCGACTTTGCTAAGGTGCGGGTTTCGAGTTATTCTCAGATTCCTCAACTTATTTTATTGTTGTTGTTTGCTTGTCAATTCCCTTGCTTGTTGTTGTTGCTTGCTTGTTTGTTTAGTTGCTAATTGGTTGTATTGTTGATGATTGCTTGGTTGCTTGCTTTGTTGCTTGATTGGTAATTAGTTGTAGTTAACTTCTTGAATGTTCTTTTGAAGTGCATAGCATGAATGCGTGAGTTGTCATAAGGAGCATGCACATATATTCTAGAATTGAATGGTGACAAAACTTGAAGAGTTTAGTGGCAAAATAAGATCGTAGTATATGCTAGTGTTATATTTTAGAATAAAGCATGACGATGCATGATCATATATTTTTATATCAACAATCTAAAAATGAAGTATGATGGTCAAATTTAGAATTTCGTTTTGAATATGACATTATTTGGAACAAGAGTTTGAGTTGCATTGCATATGCATAGATGATATAGAACATGAGTTGAACTAGATCTTTTGCATGTTATACTTTCATGCATGATACATAGCATGATATGAACTATTTACTTGCATTAAATGAACCTTCAACAGAAATGTGAATATGACTTGCATTCATAGAACACATTGATTTGCTTGTATATGGAATGTCTTGTATGTACTTTGATGGGAATTGAAGAATGAAATCTGAGGGTCATGTAAGTGCCATATTCGGGTAGCGCATAGCGAGAGCTGTGTAGGCGCCATATTCGGGTAGCGCATGGCGAGAGCTGTGTAGGCGCCATATTCGGGTAGCGCATGGCGAGAGCTGTGTAGGCGCCATATTCGGGTAGCGCATGGCGAGAGCTGTGTAGGCGCCATATTCGGGTAGCGCATGGCGAGAGCTGTGTAGGCGCCATATTCGGGTAGCGCATAGCGAGAGCTGTGTAGGCGCCATATTCGGGTAGAGCATGACCGGATTTATGCTCGGTGAAAGAACTTGTAACGCATGATAAACAAAGGAAAATATTTGAGAATTGATATACTTGAAAAATTGTGCATATTTGAGAATTGCTAAATTTGGAATAAAGAATGGTTAAAGAGTAGGGTTGCATAAGTAAATTGGATTGAACTTTTAAGTCTATCGCACATGAGCATTGCATATTATAATATTTCGTATTGCTTGATTGGTATAGCTATTAATTTGTTTCTCTAGCTTGCTGATTTTCTTTTGCTGTATTGAGCATTTCTTAAAGTGAATTTATATTTTGTTTTCTTGACTGATTATAGTTGGTAATTTATATTCGTTGGTTCTTATATTATTGTAGTGGTTTATATTTTTTGGTGCTCGGTGCTGTTTTGGTTTCTGTTGGTTGGGTCTTAGAATAACTCGACTGGAACTGAATACCGCACTTAGAGATTTTCAATCTCTAATATTTTATTTTTCCACTTCGGTGGGTTCCAGGTACAAA
The DNA here is from genome assembly GCA_025461045.1 of Carex parvula. NCBI lineage: Eukaryota > Viridiplantae > Streptophyta > Magnoliopsida > Poales > Cyperaceae > Carex > Carex parvula. The sequence continues at coordinate 56,704 of JAJGRW010001098.1, read as the reverse complement.
GCGCTAGACAAGGTATCGAGAGGTCGAATTGGAAGACTGCGAAAGTTGCCACAATAAAAAGCATATGTTTGTTTAAAATAAATCTGCTATGGTATTTCGATTGTCTTTAATTATACCGTAACAGGCTTATAGTATATTTGCTTACAAATGTATATTATGAAACTTTTGGGAAAATTTTATCATATATTGTGGCACTTGTCTTGCCATTGGTAATGTATATATATATATATATATGTGATTGTGCATGATAATTGAAACGCCTTGCGCCATTGTGCGCGGCGGGTTGTCGGCCCTGCTGTTGGGTTGTGACACAATTGTCATAATCTTTTACTTTTAAAATAAAATATTTAACAAAAATAAATATTAGATTAAGTAACAAAGCACCTATTTGATGAATCGTTCTTCATGTTTTGAAGTCAAAACAAAACATCAAAACAACCTACATAGAAAAAATTAAAGAAACAATCTTATACTGAATCCATATCTCAGTTTTGAGGTTTCAGTTTGAGAAATCTGTTAGGCATTAGCCATTAGGCAAGGTTGAAATTCAAGAACCTATTTTCTGCTGAGAACCAGAAAACCCACGGCGCGGAGAGAGACGGAGTCGGAGACGCCTGTCGCTTTGGCGTGGCGCGGAGAGGAAGACAGAGTCTGGCGCGGAGAGACGGGAATCGAAAGAGATGGATCGCTCAATCGCGTGCCCTCGTCACCTCGTCGCGGAGCCCAGTCGCCAGAGTGCCATCGCTTTTAGTTTAGAAAAAAAAAACGGGGAGAGTGAAAAGAAACAGAGGTGCCAAGGGCCCATAAACAATGTAGGGGGTGCCAGTTTTTTTTTTTTATTAAAGGGTTCTGTATATTTTTCTGGGCCAAGGAGGGGGCCAGAGCCCAAGCGCTGGTTCCGCCCCTGGAAGTGAAGGTGATCCCCCTGTTGGTTGGTTCCTCCCATGGTGCTAAGTTCAAGCCACAGTACTGCTGTCCTGCCATATTAGAAATTCCGGGCGGTTCGTGCGGATGTGTATGCGGATGGAGTAGAACCACGTGCGATCAGCCTTCTTCAACAGCAAACTGACAGAATTGCAGATTGCTTTAGAACTTGAAGAGAGAATTTCGGAAATTACTACTGTGATGAGGAGGAAATGTTAGAAAAATGCACAGGATATATAGAGGAAAGTAATTGATGGTGTTAGTGGAGTGATGGAGAGTTGGTTTTTGAGTAGTGGGCGGTTATTTGTCTAAAAATAAAATTGCATTCCAAGTTTACTCAAAAACAGTTATTCCCTTCAATATTTCTGCTGCAAAAATTTTCTAAGAACCAGCAACCACGTACTGGTGTATGTACAAACTTTAGGCACAAGAAACAGATACTTAGAAATAAAGCCCAATATGCCCTCAATTCTGGCCTCCACCAATGAAAAAAAAATTCTCAGACGGGTTGTGGAGGCCCAGCTATGTTATACTATTTCAAGATGCCTAATATCTGTATCATGCTTAAATTTTTGTTATCTTTTCTTTGAAAATAATGATTTTTCATTCCTCCAGATTCCACTTGCATGATAACCTAAACAAAATGCACAATCATTGTTGCAATTACAATCAAAGGATAGACTGCATGGAATCCGTATCAGATTCACTGTTACCGGTCTCTAAACACTCCTGGACCCACACATATATTTTCGGGCTAAAAGCCTGTAGACACTGGACCCACACATATTAAAACAAAAAAGAAAAAGCACTCAAAGGCCTCAGCTTAACCAAAACAATTTTAACAAAGAAAAAGTATTCAAAGACCTCATCTTAACCTAAACAAATTTTAAAAAGAAAAAGCATTAAAAGACCTCATCTTAACCTAAACAAATTTTAAAAAGAAAAAGCATTAAAAGACCTCATCTTAACCTAAACAATTTAAAAAAGAAAAAGCATTCAAAGGCCTCATTTTAACCTAAACAATTTTAAAAAGAAAAAGCATTCAAAGAACTCAGCTTAACCTACACAAAAAGGAAGTAATGATTGAGCCCACTGTCAATCTCATGCGAGTTCAATACTCTAAACAAAAAGTAAGTACTAGTTGTAGTCTACTCATACAAAAATAAAAAATGCCTACTATGTACAAACTGTACATGTATATGCAAGTGGTAACTTTTATTCAAAATAAAGGAGTACAAAAAAGTAACTGATACATTAACCAAGTTACCATACTTTTTTTTGATGAAAAATAGGGGTCTAGCCCATATTTAATTGAAATGTAATGTTCTGTTACATTGGAGATGTAACTACATAAACTACAAAAACAATTGTATCCAAAACATATTGGGTACTAAAAAGAAGCTTAAAAATTAGAAGCCAAGAAAGTTGAATCGGCCAACTAGAGGTTAACTTGATCTGCGGCTTGAACGATTACTCGCTATTTGGTGTTGTTCGTTCTATGGTGAATTGTAGCTGCCATAGTACTTCATCTCTGATATCTTTAGGATCTTTGGTGTCCTCCGTAAAGGTTCTATTGCATCGTTCTCTCCATATGCAGAATTCAGCTATAAGCATTGTACCCCTCTGTTCTTTGGAAATCTTGCTATCGGTTAACATCTTTATTGGAGCCGTGATGGGTATCCGGGGCATCTTATTAGGTATCATCCTTGCTAACTCACGGTAAACCAGTTTTGCAAAGGTGCAGTCGCGGAACAAGTGTCTGATCGACTCGTTTTGCTCTTTGCAAAGAGCACACCTGTTGACCAATGGCCATCCCCTCTTGTTGAGATTGTCGATTGTGAAAAGTTTGTTTAGCAGCATCAACCATCCAAAAACTTTCATTCTAGGTGGTGCGGGTAATTTCCAGATGTTTCGTGTGTTGTTGTGGACAGTTGGAGTGTTCTTCATCATACGGTAGCCGCCGCGTACCGTATAGATGCCCTTACTGTCCCACGGCCATGAGATGTCATCCTGTGATAGCGGGTTTAGAGACAGATCCGTTAAGATGGTTCGTAAGCGAAGCAGTTCCTGTTGGGCCTCGATGGATAACCCAGCTTTGAATTGTGATTCTAGATCGCTGTTCTTCATTTGGTGGAGGGTGATGTCCGGGTTTAGAGCAAAAGTGAAAAGGTTCGGCATCTGGGAGGATAGCGTGATCCCGTTCCATCTGTGCTTCCATAATCCAATGTTTCGTCCGTTTCCTGGTTGGTACGTGAATGCAAAGTTGCAGAACCTGATGGATGTTCGCATGGCCGTGTTAAAAACTGGTGAATCGGGCAAACCGTTGTGCCCGATACTTTGTTGAAATATAGATTTGCAAAGTGTGCGCTGCGGCTTCCCCCACTGCCAGTACCATTTCAGTAGAAGGGCCTGGTTAAATGTCGATAGGTCCATAAGGCCCAAACCTCCGAATTCCTTTGGAGTGCAAGCCAATTGCCATCTTGCCGGATTCATCTTTCTGTGTGGTATAGGTGTTGTCCCATGCCAAAGAAATGATCTTCTGATTTTGTCTATGTCCTTTATCACCCATTCTGGCAGTTTTAGACATGACATAAAATATGTTGGAAGTGAGGATAGCACTGAGTTAATCAAAACGATTCTCCCTGCAATGGATAGGTGTTTTGCCGCCCACCCACTCAATCTCTTGTTCATTCTTTCAATTAGTGGTAGGTATGCGGTTTTTGGCAATTTTTTGTTGGAGAGGGGTAAACCCAAATAGGTGAAGGGGAGAGTCGCCAGCTTGCATCCTAGAACCTGTGCTAACTGTTGTTGTGACGCTAACGTGCCCATGGTTATCATTAGTTCTGATTTTGTCAGATTCACTGATAGGCCCGAAATCTGTTTGAATGCCGTAAGCACAATCTGAAGTGCCTGTAGTTGTTGAGTGTCAGGTTTGATGAAAAATATTGCGTCATCCGCGTAGAGTAGACATGGTGTCATTTCTCTAAAAGGCATCCTTAATGCTCCCATGTTGGTCAATTTTTGCACATATCTAGCTAGAAAGTCAATTGCCAGTATGAACAGAAGAGGTGAGAGAGGGTCCCCTTGTCTTACGCCTCGCCTGAGGATGATTTTCCTGCCTAGTAAACCGTTTACCATGATTTGTGAGGATCCGACTAGAATGCAGTTTCGAATCCATGACAACCATTTGGTTGGGAAGCCTTGGGCCGTCATGACCCCCATAATGAAGTCCCAGCTGACCGTGTCGAAGGCTTTGGTGAAGTCCGCTTTGAATAGCGCGACCGGTATCTTGTCTTTGCGAGCCGTGTGTAAGACGTGTTGGGCGTATATGAAACTCTCGCAAATGTATCGATTCTTCAGAAAGCCCGTTTGTGCTTTGTGAAGTAGCTCCGGTAGTTTTTGCTGCAATCTGTTTGCGAGTATCTTGGAGAAAATCTTCTGTATTCCATGGAGTAAACTAATGGGCCTGTAGTCCTGTACGGTTGCCGGTGTGTCCTTCTTTGGTAGTAGCACTATATACGAAGAATTGAGAGGTTCGAGTGACATACCCAATGCTGTGACTCGTTGGAACACTTTGTATAGGTCCGGGGCGAGTATGTCAATGAAGTGTGCGTAGAATTCTCCGGAGAAGCCATCAGGTCCAGGGCTTTTATTTTTTGGCCATTGCTTCACCGTTTGCTTGATCTCCTGAATCGTTATCTCTTCTTCAAGGTTTTGTAGGTCTTGACCGTGGTGTGGGTACAAGTTTTCCCATTGGATATGTGGCATGCTTGGTGAGTGCTGACCTATCAAGTCCACATAGAATCGGAAGAAAGCCTGTGCCTTGGAAGCTTGGTCGTTGCAATTTACTCCTTGGTGTTCAAGTTGCACTATTGTATTTCTTTTTTTCGCTGCTGAAGCTAGGCTGTGGAAGAATCTTGTGCCTCGGTCGCCTTCTAATTCCCATTTAGTGCGTGCCCTTTGTCTCCAAATATCCTCCTCGAGGACCGACAATTCTGTGAATTTCTTTTTTATTTTTGCCACCACGAATTTTTCCAACCGTGTTGTTTGCCTTGCCTCTTTGACAGTATCGATCCAGCCCAAGAAGTCTCGACACGTGCCAATCTGTTGTTTAATGGTGGTTTTTCTGTTTCGTGCCCACTCTTTTGTTTTGTTTTGGACGGATTGCAGTTTGATATGTAGTTCGGTCGGTGTTGTTGCTGTCTCTAGTTCTTGCCAAGACTGTATGATAAGGTCATTGAATTGTTTGAACCGCAGCCAACAATTCTCAAATCTAAAGAATCTCGTTTTTTTGTATCTTGTCTTCGCGATATAAACGATGGGACAGTGGTCTGAGGAAGTATTGGGGAGTGCCGTCTGTGTTGCATTTGGGAAAGCTTGATTCCAGTCATCTGAAAATAAGAATCGATCTAAGCGAGCCATGTGGGGTTGTTGTCTCTCATTGGACCACGTGAAGCGTCGACCCTGTAAAGGTGTGTCGATTAACCCTAGTGTGGAGACGAGAGCTGTGAAGGAGAGTGTTGTTCGCCATTCCGCTGCCGATGTTGTGGTTCGGTCGTCGAAAGATAACGTAAAATTGAGGTCTCCCCCGAGCAGCCACGGAGTTCCATTCATTGGTTTGATGTCAGTCAGCTCATCCTTAAAAGCTGACCTGCCCCCCGGTGTGGAGGGCCCGTAGATACCTGAGAACCAGAACTTTGTCTCATCCTCTCTGAGAGACAATAACACACTGACGCTATATCGTCGAATCTTTGTATCTAAAATTGTGAATTTCGAAGGTGTCCATGCCACTATTATTCCCCCTCTAGTGCCTTGTGCCGGCAGGGTTTGGAATTCTGTTAATCTATTGCCAAGTATTTCTCTTCTTATTCTATTGTCAAAATTTTCCAATTTGGTCTCTTGGAGGCATACCAAATCCGGTTTTTCGATGATTAGTGTCTGTCTCACTGCTAAACGTTTGTTTCTTTCATTCAGACCACGGACATTCCAAGAGATGAATTTTAAATTGACGTTGTGACTCATTGGTAAAATAAAACTCCAACTTTTTCCCGTGCACAGAAATAGTGATACATCCGGCCATAGCCGATTCTGAACTGATAAAGTAAATAAACCCTAAACCCTAAACCCTAAACCCTAAACCAAGTTACCATACTAAAAGTTACCTAGGAGAGAATTAATATTATATTTGATGACATCAGCAATTAAAAGTACACTTAGAAATTTTAGCTAAATAGTACCAAGCTCTATGAGCTGTCTCCAACCTTTTTCCAAATAAAGTAATACTCACTTTTGATTCATTCATAATTCATAGTGTACTAGTGAGGAATGCTTTATTGCTTTGCCTGCCTCTCTCTGGTTTCTTATAAAACTATTCAGTTATCCTACACCCAAAAAATTTCACAAAAACATGCGCTAGATACAATTGAAAATCTAACATAATTTTGTAATTGTACGAAGATAATTTGTGTGGGTCTTTTTTTTTTTTGAAGTAGTTGGCAATTATCTATTAATAACATGCAGTATTAGACAGAAAAAATAATTACACCTAATTTGGGTTGATTTTACAAAAGCTGGAAGTATATTAAATCTCAAACTAGCAAGTGGGTGATGGTATGTTCGAAATTTAATAGATATATGTTAGAAAGGAAATAAAGAGAGTTTTAAGCCTCATTACATATATTAACGAAAATCTCCTAGTAATTTTGTACGTAAGCATCATTATCTTTAAGTACTGCTCATTCGAGAATCTAAAGCAATTCCTAGTGTTCTCTGCATATCCTTTTACTCCTTTTGAAATGATTCAAGAAGTAGATGCAAAGAGAATATCCCAAGAGTTCACAACTGATGCCGTAAGCGTATAGCCACCGGATTTTTCGGGATTTTTTTATATAGATTGTTAAGGTGATATTAGGTGACAATTTTTTATCCAGCCTCGCTAAGCATATGATATGTCAAATTCAAACTAAAAAAATATTATTTATATTATGTACTGTTTAATTTTATTGTATTTTTTTCTCAAATAATCTTAGGCTATATTAATATATATGATAATTACTAATATCCTTTGGCCTTGATATGATAATTGTCAAGATAATTTCTTCCTAAGTCAAGTACACGTTTTTTTTTTTTTTTTTTTAGGCTGTTGCCCGTTTCATTAAAGAAACCATAGTTAACTTGCAGCCATGACTTCATAAAGTTCTATTTAGCCAGTACCATCAACATCTCCAACAGTAGTGCTACAACTGAGCACTTGACAAAAGTTAATCCTAAAAAACCCAAAATAGAATGTCAAGGCTACCAACAGAGCCTGTTTACTAAAATAGTATCCACAAAAGGTTGAACTAGTTCTACTAAGTCAAGTACACTATTCCACATAAATGATTTTTTTATCTTTTTAAAGTTTGCTAATATGTGCATGATGGGCCATGTAAATATTTCTATACTAACATTATCCTTGGAACTTTGTTTCGAAAGTTGAATTTTTGTAATAATAATTTCTATAAAAAACAATCTTGTAGTTAAGTTAATTTTGGAAATAAAAAAACCACCTTTTCAAAGCTCTAAAAATCTAAATATAATAAAAATTACATAGTTAGCCAGCCAGATGGAATAGTTCTAGAAAAATATAGCGTAAACCAAATAAGTGTATTTTTTTTTTTTTTAGTGAATGCCATATTCTGATATTCACCTCCTGTAGGCTACCTCTAGGGACAATACAAAAAAGCCTCATTGGTGTAAATGTGGAATTAATACCTTCCTTTGATACTGGAAGTAGGACTTTGGAGTTAGTGGGTGGCCTATACAAAACAGTCTCGTTGGTTCACATGTGGAATTGATACCTTCCTTGTTGCTTTCAAGTCCATATTCCCCTTTAAGTATTCATGTAATGATTGAGCCACTGTCACTGTCATGCGACTTCAATATTCCAAACTTGTCGAGTTGTATAAATCTTTTATTTTTATATCTTTCACTGGGAATTAGTACCCTATTTAAGACAACTAATTAAGCAAACAAGCAACCAATCATCAACTTGAACGTCAATGCCAAAGAGATTTATACACTTGTCGAGTTAATTATAAAAATCCATTTTATTTTCTCAAGATCAATACCAAGCAAGAAATTAAGCATGAGCGATTCAGATGGCTCAGGTTGCTCTTCAGCTAACTCAGCTTCCTCTTCCAGCCCACCTGTTATCCCAATGGACCCACAACTACGACAGCTCCTCAAGGCATGCACCAAAGGTGATTTCAGCCTTTGCACCCACTTGATTCTCGCCAACCCTGATATCCTCCTCTCTACCACTCCTCACAAAAACAACTGCCTCCACATTGCCGCCATGCTCGGCCATCACGAGTTTGCAAGGGAGGTCTGGTCCAGAGCCCCTTCCCTCTTCTCAGGCACCAACGTTGATGACGAGACCCCACTGATAACTGCTCTGATGGCGGCTAACCTTTCATTGGCATCTGACATCGTAACTGCTGCAACACAGTATATGCAGCATGACGATTTGGAGGAAGGGAGGCCGTTGAACCGCATGCTCCTGATGGTCGATAGTTGTGAAGAAAATGCGTTGCATCATGCAATGCGAAATTGCCTTGAAAATTTGGCACTCCAGCTCTTGGACATTGAGCCAACACTGTCCGAGCAAGTTAGCAATACAGGTGAGTCGCCGATGTATATGGCGGCCCGCAGAGGATTTTCTGAAGTAGTAGAACGATTGCTTGAAATCCCTTCTTCGGCAGATTCTGGCCCAAATGATGAATCAGCTTTGTATGCTGCTGTAAAATTCAACCAGGCAGTTTCGTTACTTATAATCCCAATTCTGTGCATGTTATTCTTCATACTAATTAGACACTTCTTATGCAATTCTACTTTCCATTGTAGTTAGTTCTTATTCATTGCATTAATTTCACTCCAATATTTGTTCAAATTATCTCAAGTCTACTAGTTCAGAGTTAGAAATCAAAACTCAAAAGTACTCATTTCATTTTGTGAAATTAAGAACTCTATGATGCACAGCACCTACCCCACCACTAACTTCACCTCCCAAGTTCCTCACTAACTCTATACATTGCTATTTCCTCTATACGTTGCCATCACTCCAGAGGGGCTTGGAGCCACTATCGTTGCTCCCTCCATGCATTTGAACCACTCACTTCTCATAGATTCTAGGTGGTCTTAGTAAATGTTCTAATTTTATCGTGACATGTACTGTTAGGTATAGCTAAGCAACTGTTGGAAGGACGGCCCCAACTAGCATACCATAAAAACAAATTTGGATACAATCCACTGCATAGAGCTATACTTGCCAACAATCTCGAGATGGTGAAGATATTATTAGAATATGATCCTAATTTGGCATATATAAAGAGGAATATCTCAGGAAGTACTCCGTTTTATATGGCATTGGGAAAAGGCTACGTGTCAATTGCGAAAGAGATCAGGAGCACTGCCCCTGACTCTGTTTATACTCCCGACAATAGTGGGACTAGTCCACTCATTAACGCTATAGAGTATGAGGTAGAAGATTCTATTGACTACATACTCAAAACACCCCAGATTCATAGGTTTATTAACCAACGCACAAAATGGGCAATATTCCCCTGCATGTGGCTGCCAGAAAGTGCAACCCGGAGCTCCTTCGTTCTTTACTAACCCATGCAGAACAGGATTATACAGCTGTTGATGTTAACGGGAATCATGCAGTTAACGAAATTTATGGACAGAAAGACTCATGGAAGACTTTGAAATGGGTAAGTTAATTAATTTTCCTTGCTCTTACCCACAACACTTACTTTAATTTAGTATTAAATTTGTACATTTCCCTTTAAGGTAATGACTAATGAATGAGTCGTGAAAGATAACGCATATATTTTTTTTTTGTTTTTTTTTTGTGTGTCACAGAATGAGTCATTCACGTTGCTATCCAATGTAATTCCCTCCACGTGGAAACATGAAATGAAGGATATCGTAAAAAGGACAAACAAGAAGCAAGCAATTGAGGAGGTCAAATCACTTACAACAAAGTACACTTCCAACACAACTTTGGTCGCTGCCCTTCTCGCAACTATCACCTTTGCTGCTGCTTTTACCTTGCCAGGAGGATTCAGTTCTGATCCCGCTAATGCCGGAATACCCATTTTTGCAAGGAAAGCAGCATTTCAGGTGTTCCTCATCTCCGACACCATAGCCATGTGTTCTTCTCTCGCCGTCGCATTTCTCTGCATTTTAGCAACATGGGAGGACTTGGATTTCCTGCTCAACTACACGAAAACAACAAGGGCACTCATGTGGTGTGCCTATGGGGCTACTGCACTTGCGTTTGGTACCGGTTTGTTCATAGTAATAGCGCCCAACAACTTGTGGCTTGTAATTCTCATACTAGTACTCTGCACCATCCTTCCAATCGTCTCAAAGATCATCGGTGAATGGCCCCTATTAATGCTGCGCTTTAGGCTTCGTGGTCTTTTTCGAGAAGACCTTGTTCCAAATATTTGAGAACACTGTGCAAAATCATATCATAATTCATAGTAGAGTTGGAAGATTATTTAAATGCATGTCAGAACCTTAGTGGTATGAATTTTGTGCAAATTGTTAATTATGTTACGATAAAAATTGCTTTTGAACCCATTGAACTATGTGTCTTGCTTATATGTAATATGCAATTTATATGATTGATGAGAGAAATTTAGAAATTCATTTTCCTGTGTCTGTCCTCCCTTTGTCACTTCTTATTGTCATCTTTAGTTAATTGATAGGCCAAGAAGAGTAAAAAAGCAATGAAGAAACATGAAACCTGTATTTTACTTATAATCTACAGGCTTTAGCGGGGGGCACAGAATACAGGAGTGGTACAAGTTGGCTTTGGATTCTATAAAATCAAATATCGAACTTTGGGTTTCTTCAAACTTCAAATTTCACTAGTAATCTTTGGGGATGCATTTGGATCACTCAATAATAGAGCTAACCTTGCGTTAGCTCCACTATTCTCAAACTTCAGTGATCCAAACACAAATTATCAAATTGGATTAGCTGAAGAATAACTCTATTCTACTGATCCATAGAAATTGTGGTTAGAAAGAATAAAGCTAGTGGGGTTAGTCATATTAATAAAATATTTAGTTCCTCTCAATTAGAATTAGTTTAAATATTAAATTAGTATTAAATAAAATATTTGATTAGTATTAAATAAATATAATATCAAATTAGATTACTATTAAATATAATGTTAGATTAAATATCATATTTTATTCATTTAAATATTAAATGTAATATAATATTAGTTTAAATATTAGATTAATATTAAATAAACATAATAACAAATTAGATTAGTATTAAAAAATATTAGATTAAATATAATATAATATTAGTTTAAATGTTAAATGTAAAATAATATTAGTGTAAATATTATATTAGTATTATATATAATATTAAATTAGATTAGTATTAAATAAAATATTAATTAAAATATTAAATGTAATATAATATAATCAAGGTTCTAAATAGAGATTATAGCAGCATAGTGGGCAGACAAAAAAAAAGCTATTGCGAATAGCGTAGCTATAGCGGAAGCTATCGTACAAAGCATTTTTTTTTAAATTTATATTTTATATTTCTAGTAATTATCAGCATGATCAATATTGGAGAATTGAGGTAACAATCAAATAACAACTAATCTAAGTCTATAAATTTTTCAATCATGCAAATAAGAAGAAAAAAAAAGATCTACAAGGTAACATTATTTAATAGTTTATACTTCATAGTATTACATATTATAACAGACGAAGAGTAATTAATTTTACAAGTGAAGTGAAGTAAGTATACCTATTTGAATAGTTTATATATTATAATAATTAAAATCAGCTTTCAATTAAACGAACGGCAATAATTTTACAAGTGAATACTAGACGAAGAGCAAGCAAAATGAAGAATTAATATTTGAATATTTTCTGATATAGAATGAGAGACTAAATCACAAATAGGAACAAAGCACATAGTTCAGTTTAGCATACTTATCATAGCATATCATGTAGCATCACAAATAAGAACAAAAGTCCATGGAAATCGCAAAAAAAAAATCATGTAGCATAGCGTGTTGCGCGTAGCGGTAATAGCAGTCAGCTATTGCAGCTATAGCGGTTGAGCTGAATTAGCGCACTTTTATCTAATAGCTTAGCTTTTGTGGTCCAAAAAAAGCTATAGCGCAACTATAGCTAGCTATTTAGAACACTGATATTAATTTAAATATTAGATTAGTATTAAATAAATATAATATCAAATTAGATTAATATTAAATAAAATGTTAGATTATAATATAATATTAATTTAAAATTTTAATGTAATATAATATTAGTGTAAATGTTAAGTGTTGAATGTAATATAATATTAGTTTAAATATTACATTAGTATTAAATAAATATAATATCATATTAGATTAGTATTAAATAAAATATTACATTAAATCGAATATAATATTAGTTTAGCGGGTAGAACTAGGGTGTTCTTTAGCTTACCAAGCCCCTTGGTGAACTCAAGTCTAAAATTCATCGGATCGACTTCAAACGACGAATCCGAACCGTTGAAATCCGCTACCTTATGAGTGATGCGACTACATGTAAAAATTTTATACTTTCGAATTAATTTAGGATATAGTCAAGCGGTCAAAATTAGAAGGTTAATAAATTAATTTTAATGCATTCATTTTTTGACGTTTTTTGACCACTTGATTCTATGCAAAATTAATTTCAAATTTAAAATTTTGGCATGTAGACGCATCACTCATAAGGTAGACGGGTTTCAACAGTTCGGATTCGTCGTTTGAAGCCGATCCGATGGGTTTTAGACTTGAGTTCACCAAGGGCTTGGTGAACTCAAGAGCACCCTAGTTCTACCCTTAGTTTAACTATTAAATGTAATATAATATTACTTTGAATATTAGATTAATATTAAATAAAATACTAGATTAAATATAATATAATATTAGTTCAAATATTAAATGTAATATAATATTAGTACAAATGTTAAATGTAATATAATATTAGATTAAATATTAGATTAGTATTAAATAAAATATTAGATTAGTATTAAAAATATGAGTTTAAATATAATATAATATTAGTTTAAATATTAGTTTAATATTAAATGTAATATAATATTAGTTTAAATATTATATTAGTTTAATCATTAGTTTATTTATTCCATCCATTGTTATTCCAAATATACAATCCAAATGACATTTTTACTAACCCGAATTGTTCGAAATTAGTGCTATTCTCAATCCACTCGGTTTAGCACTATTCTCAACCACTAACTCAAAAATCGCTATTCTTACACTAGAAGAATTCAAACTTTTTTGAGGCATTTGAAGGCACAGCGCTGGTCTATGCATCAATCAGGAACAATATGACCCAAATAGTTTTTTTTCCCTGAATGACATAAATATACCTATATATTGCGAAGCGAAAATAAGAACAACAACCCAAGAATTCAGAATTTGAGTATTTGTTAGATTTCTTCTTTAAAGCCCATCACGCCACGGTGGACAATCAGTACTCTATATATTCACTTCTTCTGTCTTGCATATTAACGATTTGATTTAATGCCCAAATAAGATCATTTGACCTCTAATTTCTGAATTCTGGAATTGCACTTAGCATATATGAGGATAACCCCCAACCAAAGCCTGGACTGTAGTAATTAAATAGAGGTAGATCGTTGATTTTTGAATTATATACCTTACTTTTTAAGAACTGTGTCAGTTCATATAGGATATACCACTCAATTTATTATGACGAATCTACTGAATTGCATTTTTGTTGCTTTTGAAGGATTTTATACAATTGCATTTCAGTATTTACGAGATCTCGCTAATTGGAAGAGAAGCCGAGGGGAAGATGAATTTATCATCGAAGAGGAGTCGGGATAATTTTTGGCATATATTAATAATGGACGTACAGAAGATTCTCCATTTATTTTGGTAGTGCAACTAGGCTATGTGTCCATTGCAGAAGAGATCATAACAGCTTGCCCCGATTCTGTTTATACTCCCAACAAAAATGGGAATAGTGCTCTCCATGAAGCTATTGTTATGGAGGTACCAGATTCTGTTGACTGCATACTCAAAACGCCACAGCTTCATAGGCTTATTAACCAAGCCACCAAAGATGGCACTCTTCCCCTGCATCTTTCTGCTTACAAGTGCGACCCTGAGCTCCTTCGTTCTTTACTAGCCCATGCAGGACTAGATTATACTGTTGTTGATGCTTTCGGGATTCATGCAGGTAGTGTAGTCTATGGACAAAAGGACTTATGGAAGACTTTGAAATGGGTAAGTTAATTAATTTTCATTGCTCTTGCACACAATACTTAAATTTATATTAAACTTGTACTTTTTGTGAATTCCAATCATGATGTAGCTAGTGTCTTATTATACAAAGTCAAGAACTTAAGATCATGTATTATTTTATTTTTATTTTTTGCTGTCACAGAATGATTCATTCACAATGCTGTCAAATGTAATTCCCTACGGAGAGAAAAATATAATAAGAGATAACGCAAAACATACAATCAAGAAGCAAGCAATTCAGGAGGTGAAGTCACTTACAACATAGTACACTTCCAACACATCTCTGGTCGTTGCCCTTCGCGCTACAATCACTTTTGTTGTGGCTTTTACCTTGCCAGGAGGATTCGGTACTGATCCCTCTGATGCTGGACATCTCCTTTTTGCAAGGAAAGCAGCTTTCCAGGTGTTCCTCATCTCTGACACCATAGCCATGTGATCTTCCCTTGCCGTCACATTTCTTTGCATTCTGGCGACATGGGAGGACTTTGATTTTCTATTGAATTACAGAAAAACAACGAGGGCACTAATGTGGTGTGCTTATGAAGCTACTGCAATTGCTTTTGGTACCGGTTTTTTCACAGTGATTGCACCCAACAACTTATGGCTTGCAATTCTCATACTGGTACTCTCCACCATCCTTCCGTTCCTCTCAAAGATAATCAGTGAATGGCCCCTATTAATGTTTCGGTACAGGCTTCGTGGTCTTTATTAAAAGGACCTTGTTCCAAATATTTGAGAACACGGTGTAATATCATATCATAATTCATAGTAGAGTTGGACCATTATTTAAAAATGTATGTACGAGCCTTCATAGAACGAGTTTGAAGAAAATTGTGAAGAAAATTTCGAATATATTTGTTAAGTTATTATGCAAATTGCTGTTGGAACATTGGGCTAGTTATATATGTGTTATATATAATATGTAATTCAATTTTTTATGAGAGAGAAATTAAAAAAATTAGTTTACCGTTTCTCTCCTCCCTTTGTTTTCTTCCTCTTCTCAAGAACACTAACAAACTGGTATTAGATGTTGATGAGGTAAAAGAGGATTCGATCATGACAAAAGAAGAAATACAATAAAAAGAAAAAGAAGAAACATAAAAGAATTAGTTACTGTCACCATTTTTGTTCCGTTCTTCTTCAGATGTGATCTGTGATCTCATATGTGAACCAATGATTAATATATTTTCGATGAGACGTCCAGTCGTTGATTTTCAATCGCATGTTTGAACATTGAATCCCAATGATGTGTTTTCAATTTGAATGTAAGATTTCCTTTCCTGACAAAGGTTAGTTCACGAGATGGGACGGTAGCACAATTGGTTAGGAGAAAAAGTCGTAGGATTGTGGTTACTGTTGGAATGCTTGAACAATATATATATATCATATGTTTACTATTATTTGTGTATTTGACCCATTTTTCCAAAAACATTTCCTGTTTCTTGCCCATCCTTGTGAGCTAATCCTTGTATTTGGCTTCATTCTCTTAAACTGTTTCAAGGGTTGAGCATATGTGTTTGGCAATACTACTGCTGCTTGACCTAGCTCATGGGCAGCTAAGAAATGTTATATGTTAAAACAAGGCCTCGTTGAATGAAGCCCATTACACAAACAAGGCTTATAATTACCAAGCCTACATTTAATTTATTTTCCCATGTGAAACCAATAAAAAATTTGCAAGTTGGGCTTAGAACCATAGTCTCAAAGCCCATGAACTCTTAAGTTACCTGGGCTATTCTTTTTTTGACAATGTTAGTAGAAGCTACCAAACCATAAAATGAAACAAAAATAATAAAATTACATCCATTACCTCTCCTCACAACCTTCCATGTCTAACTCAATTTGCCCTTGCAAAATTTCATCCACAAAATGCCCTCCTCATGAATTCTATCAACTAAATTCGTTGAAGGCAACACCAGCTTGTCTCTAAAGACCTTCTCATTCCTTTGCTTCCACACAAACTACCACATGGTTAAGCTAAACCATACAATCCAACCTCTTTCATTTTGCCATCCAACCTCCTAACACCATTAGTCTATACCCCAAAAGATTAGACAAACGGTTCCAAACAGAATTTGCATAAGGTTTACAAGTGGAAAGTTTATTTATTGCAAGGTTTATTATTTGGTGTTTATTTTTTGAAACAATAAATAAAAAAAATAATGAATAATAAATGAACTATCAATTATTGTGAATTTTCTTTTATTTTTACGATCAAATCGATGTTTTTAGATTTTAAATATGGAAAATCAACGGCTATGATGGTGGGGAACACCATAAAAGACAATAATTTAGATTAATATTTAATTAGATTGTGTATCACACTAATGTTCAATGGGTCACTAGTTTAATCAGTCAGAATCGCTGATTGTTTTAATTATCATTTTAAAAAAATGATCCAAGTTAATTATTTGGAGAAGGATGATACAATCAATTTTAAAAAAAATTGCAATATCTTTGTTTTTTCTGGATAGACCAGCAATTTGTACCACAGTAACAAATTCGAATTTGTTAATAATTTTATAAGATTTAAAAGTTCGTGTTAGAATATTATTTACAAATAGTTCTTTTTTACAATATAAACAATATTATAAATTGTGTAAATAATACGAGTAATAGAGATGTTATACACAAGCTTGTATATATAATTGGGAAATTTTTACCTGCATACATAATATAATTGTAATGAGTAAATGAATATATTCAAAGTAAGTTTAAACCAACACAACATTTACATTATTGCATCTATGTATTCTAAAAATAATTCATGGCATCTATATATAGAAGCATTTAGCCCAAAATTAAAAAAAGCTCTTTGAATGCTATTAAAATAGTATGCAAGGAAAACCTTGCTTGTTACAATTTGTGGAAGTTGTTTTACCATGTATTGCATGCTAAATATTAATTAGTAGTTGGATTATTATTTCGGTGTCTATGTAAGGTTGCAAGTTTAAAATTCAAATGCAACTCTTTAAGAAATTGGAATTTGAAAAAGTAAATATTTACTATTCTCTTAGAAAGAAATAGGTGCAAGTTAGATATATAGATATAGAACCATACTCTCAAATAGGTTGGTAAAAAAGGTCGTAGCTCGTGGTTCGATCGTGATTCGCATCTGACTCACTTGCTAACAATTGCTCATTACTGGACCGAGTTGTTAACGAGCCAGTTCACCACTAGCTCGGTTCAGAATTAACGAGTTCAAGCTGGAGCCTAGCTCGCTCGCCAGCTCTCCACTAGCTCGGTTAGGCATCAATTTGTGAATTTGTGTACATTTTATATTGTCCAGCTCGGTTCAGCTCAGTCCAAAAAGTTTGTAGAATTTATTTTCTTCTTAAAACAAGGTCCACTCAAACCCCGCGAGCCAGCTCGCGAGCTAGCTCGGTCCAACTCGTGATGATTTCAAATTGAGATTTCAGCTCGAACCCGTAAAGTCAGCTCGCTCGTGACAAGTTCAAGCTGAATCCAGCTCGTGACAAGCCAGCTTGTTGCCACCCCACTCTCAAAGGATAAATTTCTATGCAGTGGAAGGTTCATTTCATGTTGAGCAGCACAAACGATGCTACAGAGCATCACCAAAATAAAGCAACATGCATTTGTCCATTATGGTATGTGAAAGGGTGAGAGTGAGGGTAAGTGTCCATTTGTCCCTTACAATAAGGATTGCATCAACCTCAATGAAAGAGAGAGAGAATATGATATTAAGCTAAGATTGACTTGCATCAACCTCAATGAATGCTACCAAGTCAAATTGATGTGTATATCGTTGCTAAAAACGTGTACCTTATCACCTTGCATCAACCTCAATCAAACACAAATATCATATCACCTTGCTTATATCAACCTCAATCAAAAAGAATATCATTGCTTTCAAAATTTTAATATTTATAAATCTATTCAGGTTTTGAACATACAAACTTTCACACGGAAAATATTATCTTTTGTCACTAGATCAAATATTGATTATTGGAGATGTAAATTTTTATGTATATTTATTATTTATGTTTTCGGGTTAATTCAAATTACTTCTGCTTATGTCTAATAACTTGTCATTCTCTAAATAAGTAGAATAGCCTTGATTAATATAGAAGGGAAAATTAGGAGAGAGCACATGAGAAACCCCATGTATGAGAGCTTCTAGCTATGTCTTTTTTTTTTTTCTTTTTACTGATGTTTAATTTTCTACAAAACTACAATTGCTTATTGTTCCCTCAAGCAATTTCAATGAGTCTTATCTTTTGTTGGATAGTATAATTTTAGTGTTAGATTTATTTATTTTTTATGAACTTTCACATTACATGTGACCCTACTTATTTATAGAAATTAAACCGACTTAGCATTATATGTATTATTAGGTCGTATAGTTTGGGCCGGGCTTTTCATACCTCGTTGAACTAAACATATCAAATGCAGCCCACAGTAATATATACAAAATCATTATTTTCATGGAGTAATGAGTAAGGTTAAAATGTTTTATTGTTTTT
>JAJGRW010001098.1:0-30155 GCA_025461045.1 Carex parvula | reverse complement strand
TTGTACTCCACGCCATATTTTTATTTTGAAAATCCAAACAACCGATCCGAACTGTTCAACATGTTCTCTATATTGAAATGTGCTTGGAAACCAAATTTACATTTTTGGAATTTTTTACTATTTATTAAGCCACTTTGAAAATCGCTGATCCACTGTAAACAGTAAAAAAGAGTAAAATTTTCTGGACCACCGGATCAGCGATTTTCAAAGTGGCTTAATAAATAGTAACAAAATTCCAAAAAATGTAAAATTTGTTCTCCAAGCACATTTCAATATAGAGAACATGTTGAACGGTTCGGATCGGTTGTTTGGATTTTCAAAATGGAAATATAGTACCATGGAGTACAAAATTGTTTTACTCCACGTCTCACCATAGCTCAATTATATATGAGTGAGGCTACGGTGCTATGCATAGCACGGATTGGGTCCGTACTACGGTTCAAAATTTGACTTTTCAAAAAATTCTAACAGTCGATCCGAACCGTTCAACATGATTATAAAATGAATATGTACTTGCAAACCAAATTTTACATTTTTACGAATTTTTTTACTATTTTTTTTAGATAGGTTGTTTTTGGATGGTCCAGAATGTTCAGATCAAGTGATTTTTTCGTAAAATAGTAAAAAAATTCGAAAAATTGTAAATTTGGTTTACAGGTACATATTCATTTTATAATAATATTGAACGGTTCGGATCAACCGTTAGAATTTTGAAAAGTCGAATTTTGAGCCGTAGCACGGACCCAATTGGTGCTATATATGCATAGCACCGTAGCCTCACTCATTATATATATATATATATATATATATATATATATATATATATATATATATGAGGAGGGTTCAAATGCCTCCATTTTTAAAAACTTTAATAACTTCAAATTTAAAACTTAAGTCGAAATAAAACCTTTGGATATGATCTACATCATTTTATCTATGTGCTTATAAAAAATTATCACATTTTGATTTTGTTTTTATGCGAATCAATAAGTCGAAAAATCAACGTCTAGAAATTATCCACATTAGCACGTTTTTTACAAGCTCTTGATGACAACCAAAACAAAATTGAAATGTCATAATTTTTTACACGTACATAGATAAAATGAAGTAGATCATATCCAACGGTTTTATTTTGACTTTTTAGTTTTAAATTTTGAGTTATTAAAGTTTTTAAAAATGGAGGCATAGTGGAGGCATTTGAATCCTCCTCTCTCTATATATATATATATATATAGAGTAGAACTAGGGTGCTCTCGAGTTCACCAAGTCCTTGGTGAACTCAAGTCCAAAACTCATCGGATCGGCTTCAAACGACGAATCCGACCGTTGAAACCCGTCTACCTTACGAGTGATGCGTCTACATGCAAAAATTTAAATTTTGAAATTAATTTTGCATAGAGTCAAGTGGTCAAAATTAGAAGGTTAATAAATTAATTTTAATGCATTCATTTTTTGACGTTTTTTGACCACTTGACTCTATGCAAAATTAATTTCAAAATTTAAAATTTTTGCATGTAGACGCATCACTCGTAAGGTAGACGGGTTTCAACGGTCGGATTCGTCGTTTGAAGCCGATCCGATGAGTTTTGAACTTGAGTTCACCAAGGGCTTGGTGAACTCGAGAGCACCCTAGTTCTACTCTATATATATATATAGAAGTACATATAATTAATATAATCCCATTTCTCTTTCACGCTTTCATCAGCCCACTCATTAAATTGAAGGATGTCATTGTCGGTAGAAGCATCAATGAGTGTGGTTTTCGACCCCACTAATTAAAATATATATATAATTACAAGTAGAGAAGGTTGTCGCCTTATTGTCATGGCGAATCCAGATTTTAATGTAGGCACAAAATTCGATAATTTATTTTATGAAATTTGTGTTTTGGACAATAGGTATTGGTAGAAGAAAATAAAAAGCACAATAGATATTTTTGAAACACAAGAAGACAACACTTTAAGATAAGACCTCACTTTTGTCTGACTTTAATTTTTAGAGTATTATTGTGGCATTTCGCTTATAAATTTTGATAATAATTTAATTTTTTATAAGAAATCAAACTATATTGATTCGGTAAAATGACAAAATAGTCAAAATATAGTACAATTCTCTTCAAGTTGTTAGTATTAACATTATAACCAAATTACGAAATCAAAGAAAACCCGCTAAATTATCTTTTAAATACACAATAGTAAATACTACAAGCAGTACTCATTAGATTTTATATTTATTGTAAGAGAACACTATAGCAAAAAATTTGAAAGTTCTTTATAGTAAATTAGGAGGGTTCAAATGCATTATGATTTTGTCCTCTAATATGCTCCACATCTTTTATCTCCTTTTTTAAAGTCCGAACAGTAGATCTGAACAACACAACATGATCTTCGTAATAAAATATTCTTGGAGATCAAATTTTATATTTTTTATAATTTTTTTACTATTTTTTACATTGGTACAGTATTCTTAGAGACCAACCTTTGTTGGCTTAAATAGGATACTAATTCCCAGTGAAAGATATAAAATAAAAGATTTATACAACTCGACAAGTGACAGTGGCTCAATCATTACATGAATACTTAAAGGGGAATATGGACTTGAAAGCAACAAGGTATCAATTGCACATGTGAACCAAAGAGACTTTTTTGTATAGGCCACACTGTGCAATGCCACATATATATATACAACTACTATGAAAGGAAGATATCAATTTTACTGTGAGATGCATGTTTAATTTTTATAAGAGATATCTAAAATGAGGAGGGTTCAAATGCCTTCATTTTTTGTGCCTCCATCATGCCTCCGTTCTTTAAAATTTTAATAACTCAAAATTTAAACTTAAAATTCAAAATAAAATTGTTGGATATGAACTACATCATTTTATCTATACACGTGTAAAAATTATGGCATTTCAACTTTGTTTTGGTTGTCATATTGAGCTTGTAAAATGTATACTAATGTGGATAATTTCTAGATGTTGATTTTTCAACTTATTAATTAACATAAAAGCAAAGTTGAAATGTGATAATTTTTTATGAGCACATAGAAAAAAGAACATAGATCACATCTAACGGTTTTATTTTGACGTTTAAGTTTTAAATTTTGAGTTATTAAAGTTTTTAAAAATGGAGGCATGATGGAGGCACAAAAAATGGAGGCATTTGAACCCTCCTCATCTAAAATACGGCCGGGTTACTATTAATAAACTCGTATTTAAAAAATATTTGTCATAATCTTCGTTTTCAATAAATGACAAAAAGTTACTAAGAGAGTTCTGGTGCATTAATATTTAGTGTCAACTATAACGGTTGCAGATTTATTTGTCTACTTTTCAGTCGCAGTGTAGAGTGCAATGCCTGAAAAAGCTATAGGGCAATAATAGATAGCTATTTGAAATAGTACTATTAATGTCACTGAATTTTCATATATGCCACCGTAATTAAAATATGTATTGTCCCTAGAGGTAGCCTAGAGGAGGTGAATATCAGAATATGGCATTCACTAAAAACAAAAATACACTTTTTGGTTTACGCTATATTTTTCTAGAACTATTCCATCTGGCTGGCTAACTGTGTAATTTTTATTATATATAGATTTTTAGAGTTTTGAAAAGATGGTTTATTTATTTCCAAAATTAACTTAACTACAAGATTTTTTTTATAGAAATTATTATTACAAAAAATTCAACTTTCGAAACAAAGTTCCAAGGATAATGTTAGTATAGAAAGATTTACAAGGCCCATCATGCACATATTAGCAAACTTTAATTAAAACGATAAAAAATCATTTATGTGGAATAGTGTACTTGACTTAGGAAGAAATTATCTTGACAATTATCATATCAATGCCAAAGGATATTAGTAATTATCATATATATTATAGCCAAAGATTATTGGAGAAAAAAATACCATAAAATTAAACAGTACATAATATAAATAATATTTTTTTAGTTTGAATTTGACATATTCAAATGCTTAAGCGAGGCTAGATAAATATAAGATCACCTAACATCACCTTAAGAAAAAATCCCGAAAACTCCGGTGGCTAAACACTTACGGCATCAGTTGTGAACTCTTGGGATATTCTCTTTGCATCTACTTCTTGAATCATTTCAAAAGGAGTAAAAGGATATGTAGAGAACACGAGGAATTGCTTTAGGTTCTCGAATGAGCGGTACTTAAAGATAACGATGCTTACGTACAAAATTACTATAGGAGATTTTTGTTAATATATGTAATGAGGCTTAAAACTCTCTTTATTTCCTTTCTAACATATATCTTTTAAATTTCGAACATACCATCACCCACTTGCTAGTTTGAGATTTAATATACTTTCAGCTTCTGTAAAATCAACCCCAATTAGGTGTAATTATTTTTTCTGTCCAATACTTCATGTTATTAATAGATAATTGCCAACTACGTCAAAAAAAAAAAAAGACCCACACAAAGTATCTTAGTACAATTACAAAATTATGTTAGATTTTCAATTGTATCTAGCGCATGTTTTTGTGAAAAAAAATTTGGGTGTAGGATAACAGAATAGTTTTATAAGAAAAGAGAGAGAGAGAGAGGCAGGTAAAGCAATAAAGCATTCCTCCTATATATAGTACACTATGAATTATAAATGAATCAAAAGTGAGTATTACTTTATTTGGAAAAAGGTTGGAGACAGCTCATAGAGCTTGGTACTATTTAGCTAAAATTTATGAGAAAAGGTAATATCCCCCTTCCATTTATCCCGGGAAATTCGCCGTAACCGTCCGGCTCCACTTTCTACGCGTTTTTAACGAACTAACAGTACTTATGACATTCCTTTAATAAACTTTCTCAATTTGATCTGTTTCTCTGTTTTTGAAAATTGAATTTTCGATCTCTCTTTCTCCCTTTACGGAAACAAAATTTCCAAATCTCTCTTCTCGATTTGTCCGTGTCCGTGACTCTCTTCAAGCTCAGGCTTTGAGCATCGATCAAACTAGGACTAGGACGAGGGAGCCGAACGCCGCCGCCAGTGGCCACAGCCATCGCCGCATGCTCTGAACTCCGATCAGCCTTCCACGATTGCTTCAATCAGTATTCTTTTACTTTCAATTGCCACAATAATTGAAAAACCTAATTTATCCAATCGGCGTTAAATCCCTTTTACTTTCTATCTCACAGGTGGTACTCAGACAAGTTCTCTAAAGGTGAATGACACAAAGAAGACTGTACTGCTCAATGGAACAACTACTGATCCTGCCTCCAGGTTAAAATCCTAAAATGCTAAATCAAATTAACATACTTAATTATTACTTAGTCTTCTCTTCACTACTCGCAGATTTATTCTCCCTTTTTTTCTCTTTTGTGCCTATCTTCTCATCTTAGAAAGAATCAAATGGTGGATCAACTTACCGACGATCATATCGGTGAGTTCAAGGAGGCCTTCGATCAGCTTATTTGACACGGACGAGGATGGTTGGATCACGGCCTTTGTCCTTTAGTTTGAGTGTTCCCATTATGCATCATATTTTGTGGTTGTTTTCTCAAATTAAGTTGATAATGGAGTAATTTATATCTAGATCCAGTGAATATCATGCAAAAGGAGCTTTGAGTACATATTTTAAAATTAAATGGAAAAGAACTAAAATAACTAAGTTTAGATCGAAATAATTGAATAAAATATTTGATATTCAAGATGGAGCTTTGAGTACAGTGAAGACATTAACGTCAACAGTAGTATGCGGCATCAAACATTCCATAATTGGAGGGCAGTCGATGTTGATAGTAGGAGTAGCAGAGCCGACTATTATTCGGTAACAGTGGTTGCTTGTTGAGTTCCATCTCTCGACACTGGTATCATTCAGTACCAGTCCCTATACTCGGTTCTGATACAGTTCAAGGTTGAGATGGTTAAATTTGCAAAATTCGCTAAGTTGATAAATTGATCATGTTAGAAGGACTAAAGTGCATTGTTACAACATAGGCATGGCTGGAGTTAATTGATGAAGCAATTGAAGAAGAAGATGAGTCTCGTATTTCACTTAACTGTGAAGCACAGCACAGATACCTCACCTAGTGAGTAGAGAAGGTTAGTTTTGTAATTTTTCATTGTTTTGTATGTACAAAGGATTGCAGTACTGAACACCTCATGGTTGAATACTATATTAAATTTATTTGTTTCTTCATTATTAGATAATTCTGTAAATGTATTACTACAAAAACAACTTTACAAGTAGATACAAATTAACATTGCAATGTTAACCAATTCTATCAAGATTTGCCATTGCTGATTTTAAATTTTCTTATCAGCTGCTAGTAAATTCCCTAGCATCTTTTTCCATTTCCAGTTATTAGATGGTTTGAATTGCTTAATACTTGAATTGTAGTTTAATTATATATTTTAATATCCGTTTGCATGTAAATGATTGAACATGAAAATTAAAACTAGGTTGACACGGCCAGAGAACAATAGAAAAAGGGGAAATGAACCTTTCGCTTGATGAACCTGCTTACTGTGTACCTTTACATCAAACTCGCCAACACTCCGTACACCCTTCAATTTGATTCCTCATTTTCATTTATT
Organism: Carex parvula; assembly: GCA_025461045.1. NCBI lineage: Eukaryota > Viridiplantae > Streptophyta > Magnoliopsida > Poales > Cyperaceae > Carex > Carex parvula. The sequence goes on along the minus strand of JAJGRW010001098.1, from coordinate 23,597 downwards.
TGTTTCACTTAACTAGCTTTCTTTTAATTTTTAGTGTGTGTGCAACATGGTTCCATAAAATGTACTATTTTTTTTTCTCTTCCCTTCTTTCAGAGTGCTGAAATGAGATGCCTCCTACCAAAAACCTTGCTTGATATCGTTTTTTTCAGTACCAGTGATAAGGGTCACTGTACCAGTACCAGGTGTGCTACTGATATCATCCGAAAACCTTGCATGATATAAATCTATTTTTTTAGGACCTTTTGATCCAGCGAAGAGCATAGGTAAATGGAGGCATGCTACAAACATCATCCGAATTTTCTATAATGATAAGTAGTGTCATGTTATACTTCTATAAGTAGGGTTATGTTTGCTTTGATTCGTATGAAATGTTATGTTTGATGGAAAACATTTATGTTATTTATTGGTAATTTATTTTTTTTAGTGATAAGAATTATGTCTCGTTGTTAGACATAATAGTATGTGTTTTTTGAGATTAGTTGTAATGTTTACAGTATTTAGAGGACCACCTTACAAAGTTTTAGAGTAACGTTTATACAATTCAAAACATAAAATTATAGTTTTGGATGCAGCACATCATAAAATATAAAATTCACAAATTATAATTTAGTTTACAGAATTCAAAACTTAAGTTTACAGAGTTATGCGATAAGATTTACAGAATTCAACAGAATTGAAAGAAGCATTTAGATGCAGAATTTAACAAAACTAAAATTTTGAAACAAATTGAAAATTGAAATTTTTTTTACCGGTTTACAATATTCAACGAAACTGTCTACAGATTTATGTGATAAGGTTTACATAATTCAAAACAGTTGGAAGATGCAAATTTAGAAAAAATAAAATTTTGAAAATTTTTGAAAAAAATCAAATTTGGAAATTTTTTACCGGTTTACAGTATTCAACGAAACTGTCTACATAGTTATGCAATAAGATTTATAGAATTCAAAATAATTGGAAGTAGCATCTAGAAGCAGATTTGAAAAAAAAAATTGAAAAAAAAATTAAATTATTTTTTTATCTGTAACTGTTTACGAATTTTAAAGTGGTCCCGGTTAGTTACTAGTTTTGAAAAGCTGTTAGAGATCTTCTAGATGTGGTCCAAGTGGTCCTGGTCAAAGATCTAAAAGTGGTCCCGGTCAAAGCAGTTAAAGTTGTTAAAGTGGAGGTTAAAGTGGAGGTTTTTGGGGACCACACAGTAATGAAAAGTTATGTTTGCAGAATTCGTTGCATTAGTTTACAGGATTTAGTATTGAAGTTTACAAAATTTCGTAAATCCGGAGATAATCCGGGGATTGGTGTCCGGGAACTGTTAGCAGCTTCCAAAATTTATAAGGGTACATTGAATTGCAGATGTCATCAAATATTAATTCTCTCCTAGGTAATTTTTAAGAAATTTTTTAGAAACCATAAATAAATAAATAAAATTTACCAAACCAACTTGATTGCTTTGGTTTTTACAAAAAACATAAGAACCGAGATGCTATTTCAGTCTGATGAGCTTTTTTTTCTCGTACCGAATTGCCATTTCGGTCCGAGGTGTTTTCACAAGTTTTACATCTAAAGCAACATCATTTTTTACGAAATATGTGAAAACGGCTCAGACTGAAATGCAATTTGGTCTGAAAAAAAAAACTTCGGACCGAAATGGCATCTCGGTTCATTATAGTTTTTGTAAAAACCAAAACAATTAAGTTGGTTTAGTAAATTCTTTTTTCTTATTTATTTTTTCTAAAAAAATTCCATGGTAACTTGGTTAATGTATCAGTTTCTTTTTTGTACTACTTTTATTTTGAATAAAAGTTACCACTTGCATATTACATGTACAGTTGTACGTAGTAGGCATTTTTTATTTTTTTGATTAGTAGAGCACTAGAGCTACTGCTTACTAGGGTAGACATTTATCTGTTTGTCATGGTTTTATGAAGCATGTTTATGTTTTGTTGAACAAAAAAAATGAGTCATGCAAATGAGAACTTTTTATCCGTAGGAAATATTAAAAAAGAAAAGAGAGAAATATAAAGAGTACAATTGAAATTTTATGAATAGAAGGATCGGTAAAATTTTACCGATCCAAACCACATATTTCTGGCATCCTCATACGAGGAGCATAACATAAATTAAGAAATCTGGCATCTTCAACCTCATCCTCATCCTTATCCTCGCTCATCCTCATCGGTGAAATCTGTACCGAACCAAACTTTGGATAGTTTGGATTGGTAGAATTTATACCGATCCTTCTACTTACAAAAAAAATAGTTGTACTCTTTCTATTTGTCTCTTTTCTTTTTTGATATTATCTACCGACAAAAAATGTTATCGGTACGGAACCAATATTTACAACGCATGATATCACAGTTAGATATTAAATTTGTTTCGGCCCATTTAAGCCCGTTTCAGAAATATAGTCCTTGTAATTTTCTCTATTAACTACGTATGCTTTTTCTAAGATGGTCGTCGGATTTGACGGATAGTACAAATTTCATTGATGAAAGAAATGATTTGAAAATTGGATAAAACATTAATTAATCAACAAAACACACCGTATTCCGCCTATCAATATTACAACCGAGAGATTACAAGTGGAGTGTACAAGTGGAGATTACAAAGGAGATCGAAATTATTAGACAAAGTAGGAGAAGAGAAGGTGAACTTTTTTAAATATTTGGAACGAGGTCTTTTTCAAAAAGACCACCAAGCCTGTAGCGTAGCATTAATAGGGGCCATTCACTGATGATCTTTGAGAGGAATGGAAGAATGGTGGAGAGTACTAGTATGAGAATAGCAATCCACAAATTGTTTGGTGCAATGACCGTGAACAAACCGGTACCAAACGCAAGTGCAGTAGACCCATAGGCACACCACATGAGCGCCCTTGTTGTTTCCCTATAATTGAGCAGGAAATCCAAATCCTCCCATGTTGCCAAAATGCAGAGAAATGCGACAGCAAGGGATGAACACATGGCTATGGTGTCAGAGATGAGGAACACCTGGAAAACTGTTTTCCTTGCAAAAACAGGTAGTCCAGCATAAGCGGAATCAGAACTGTATCCACCTGGCAAAGTAAAGGCTGCAGCAAAACTGATAGTAGCAAGGAGGGCAGCGACCAGAGATGTGTTGGAAGTGTACTTTGCTGTAAGTGACTTGACCTCCTCTATTGCTTGCTCCTTGATCGTCTTTCTTGCGTTATCTCTTATTCATAAGTCCATCCAGAGGGAATTACATTTGACAACAATGTGAAGGACTCATTCTGTAACAGAATAATAAAATAAAAAATATAAACATGATCTTTCTTGACCTTATATTAAAAAACACTAGCTATATCCTGATTGGAATTAACGAACTGTATAAAATTAATACTAAATTTAAGCAAGTGTTGTATGTAAGAGCAATGAAAATTAATTAACTTACCCATTGCAAAGTCTTCCATAATTTAGTCTTTGCATAAACTACATTAATTGCAGAGGTATTATTAACAGCAACAGCTGTGTAATCCTGTCCTGGATGGGATAGTAGAGAACGAAGGAGTTTCGGGTCGCACTTGTCAGCAGCAAAAAGCAGGGGAAGACAGCCTGCGTTGTTGCCTTGGTTGATAAACCTATGAAGTTGGGGTGTTGTGAGTATGTAGTCGACTGCATCTGGTTTCTCATAGTAAATAGCGTCATGGAGTGCACTATCCCCATCCTTGTCGGGACTATAGACAGAGTCAGGGCAGGTGCTCATTATCTCTTTTGCAATCGACACGTAGCCATTTTGCATTGCTAAAATGAATATAGTATTTTGTTGTTTTTCAGTCCTAATATATGCCAAATTAGGATCAAATTCTAATAATATTTTCACCAGCTCGAATTTGTTTTCAATTGTAGCTCTGTGCATAGGATTGACTCCATTTTTGTCTTTATGATATGCTAGTTGGGGCCGTCCTTTCAGCAGTTGCTTAACTATACCTGACAATTCATATCACCATAAAATTACAACATTTAGTGATCACCAAGAATCTATGAAAAGTAACTGTAATTCAAATGCGGCTTGCTCCAAGGTTTGCTCGACTAATAGGCATGGTTCCAATAATGGGTCGATTCTAGTTGACTCAGCCAAGTCCGAGCTTAAATACATACATAAGACTAACTACAACAGAATGCACAGTTGCATAGGAAAAATAAGATGCACAGAATTGGGCTTATAAGTAATGAACCTGGGTGGTTGTAGCACACAGCAGCATGCATAGCTGATTCTTCTTCTGGGCCACAATCCGCCGAAGTCGGGTTTTCTAGCAATTGCTCTACAATTTCAGAATATCCTCTCCGGGACGCCATGTACATCGGTGACTCACTAGCATTGGTAACTTGCACGGACAGTTGTGGCTCTATGTCCAGGAGCTGCAATGCCAAATTTTGAAAGCCATTCCTCATGGCATGATGCAACGCATTTTCATTGCGCCTATCGACCTTCAAGAGCATGCGGTTCAACGGCCTCCCTTCCTCCAAATCGTGATTTGGCATAGCAGTGATGATGTCAGAAGCCAATGAAAGGTTAGCTGCCATCAGAGCGGCTATCAGTGGGGTCTCGCCATCAACATTGGTGTCGGAGAAGAGGGAAGGGGCTCTGGACCAGGCCTCCCTTGCAAACTCGTGATGGCCGAGCATGGCGGCAATGTGAAGGCAGTTGTTTTTGTGAGGAGTGGTAGAGAGCAGGATATCAGGGTCGGCGAGAACCAAGGAGTTGCAGAGGCTGAAATCACCTTTGTTGCATGCCTCGAGGAACTGTCGTAGTCGTCGGTCCATTGGGATAACAGGTGGGCAGGAAGAGGAAGCTAAGCTAGCTGAATTGCTCATGCTTTCTTGCTTGGTATTGATCTTGAGAATAAAATGGATTTTTATAATTAACTCGACAAGTTAATAAACCTCTTTGACTTGAATTGATGGTTGGTTGCTTGTTTGCTTAATTAGTTGCCTTAAATAGGGTACTAATTCCCAGTGAAAGATATAAAAATAAAAGATTTATACAACTCGACAAGTTAGGAATATTGAACTCGCATGACAGTGACAGTGGCTCAATCATTACATGAATACTTAAAAGGGGAATATGGACTTGAAGCAACAAGGAAGGTATCAATTCTACATTTGAACCAATGAGGCTTTTTTGTATAGGCCACCCACTCACTCCAATGCCACATATATATACATGTACTATAGAAGGTATCAATTTCACTGTGAGATGCATGTTTAATTTTTATAAGAGATATCTAAAATATGGCCGGGTTACTATTAATAAACTCGTATTAAACAAATATTTGTTGTTTCTTCGTGATAAAAAGAATGACAAAAGTGAGTATTACTTTATTTGGAAAAAGGTTGGAGATAGCTCATATAGCTTGGTACTATTTAGCTAAAATTTATAAGTGTGCTTTGAATTGCATGTCATCCAATAGTAACTTTAGCATGCCATAGTAACTTGGTTAATGTATCAGTTACTTTTTTGTACTACTTTTATTTTGAATAAAAGTTACCACTTGCATGATAAATTCTCCATGCAATTAATCGTATAACGCAAGATATTAGAGGTGCTAACGGGTCGGGTAGGGTCCGAATACTATTATATTTGGACCCACAACCTTAAAGTGTTCGGATCTGAATTTTGATCCATATACTTCTTAGTTTCAAATCGGATCGGGTCCGGATCCGGATACCTATGTACCCGTAGATATTTCAGGTCCAATCTTTCAGTTCCGGGTAGACAGAAACCGATAACTTATTCATGGATTATCAAGCCCGGTTCGGATTCGGGACAGGTCCGGATTCTGAGCGGGTATATGTCGCAACTCACAAGCATTTGAAAAACCCTTTACATTTAAATATAATTATAATTTCTTAAACATCTCACATAATATATCATTATAATATAAATTAAAATCTACTCCAAAATATTGAATCTGAGATAATTTTAGAAAGTAAAATATTAGAGATGGTGATTTCATTCTATGGTTCCCAAAATTCATGAATAGAATATTAATATCAATTTGTTTCAATCAGCGAAGAGATTAGTAAATTTCAATGATCCGTGTAGAAAGACAGATGTATGGTACACAGAGATCAAGAAAGAAACCAATTAGCTTTGAAAATTTATAGGCAAAAGATAAACGTGATATTTATTTCCAAAATTAACTTAACTACAAGATTTTTTTTATAGAAATTATTATTACAAAAATTCAACTTTCGAAACAAAGTTCCAAGGATAATGTTAGTATAGAAAGATTTACAGGACTTCACTTTGGTCTGACATTTTATAAATTTTTAGAGTCTTGTTGTGGCATTCGCTTTTAAATTTTGATAATATTTTAATTATTTACATAAGAAATCAAACAATTGATTAGGTAAAATTACAAAATACTGAAAATATCCAAAATGCATAACAAATTTTCTTGAAGTTGTTGACGTTATTACCTAATTAAAAAATCAAACAAAACACCTAATTTATCTTTTATCTTTAAAATACACAATAATAAATACTACATGCTGTTTTCACTAGTTTTTATATTTATTATAAGAGAACACCAAAGCAAATTTTTGAAAAGTTCTTTTTAGCAAATATGCAGCTACAAACAGAGATTGACAGTGGGCTCAATCATTACTTATTTTTAAAATGTTTAGGTTCAGCTGAGACCGTACTAATTTTTATTTTTTATTTTTTTTATGAGATCTTTAGCGACCGGTCTTTAAATGCTTTTTCTTTTGTAAATTGTTTAGGTTCGTGTCGTGCCGTGCCGTGACCAAGTTAATTTTTCACCTGCCGTGTCGTGCCGTGACCAAAATGTTAAGGGATGGTCACAGCACGCGAATAGTCACGCCGTGCCTAAACGTGCCGTGACCATATATACATGACTCGCGTAACCATTTAATTATAATTTAGGTTAGTTTATTCAAGATTCATCATTAAATCAATATCTAAGTTATAATTACACGTGACTCGCGGTGATTACGTATTGTGCCGTGTCGTGACTAAATCTTTCATGTGATGTGTCGTGCCGAAGTTTCAAAATATGAACACGGCACGCAAATGGTCATGACACAGGAACGCAAGTTACGGCATGTAACTGACACGCGTACCGTGCCGTTCGCTGCCGTAACCGTGTCGTTCCGTGACGGAGCCGGCTCCGCTGTGCCATTTTTCCCACTTTAATTGCAACCCATTCAAGATTGTGCATTTTGTTTGGGTTATTATGCAAATCGAATATCGAGGAATGAAAAATTATTATTTTCAAACATAAGATAATAATATTTGAGAACCAGTATTTGATTTAATGGCAAAGGCGATGGTCTCCGTGTGGGAGGCCGTAGGTTCGAAACCCAAAAGGAGCAATCTTTTGTGATATTAAAATGTTGAATAGCTTGACCTCGAATCTTTAATAAAAAAAAATAACAATTTAAGCATGATACAGATATATAGCATCTTGAAATAGTATAACATAGGTGGGCCTCCACACCCCGGCTGAGACTTTTTTTTCATTGGTGGAGGCCACAATTGAGGGCATATTGGGCTTTAATTTTTTTTTTTCACTCTTTTGGAGACTTGTAGTTCAAGGCATTAGGTGATGTGATGCTTTCGGCATGTGCTCTCATATTCCCTTGCAAAGATGGTAACCCTGGTAATTAATAGTTCATCGATTGATATTTCAATTTTAAGTTGGGTACAATATTTAATCCCACTTCTAAATTATGGAGGTTCACATTTTCATTAAAAAGAGCTAGAAATAGGAGTATTATGCAAAACCCATTTCACATATATATTATTTCGATAAATATTTTTAACATGATATTAAATATAATTATTATAGATAACTAAAGTTTGCACGTACACCGACGAATAAGTTCTTCTCAACCTTTCACCAATCAATTTACTTATTTTCTGCTCAAATCTAAGCATTAAGTATACAATTATGCTGATAGATGTGCCGGTCTATATGTAATGGCTGTTTGGCCACCACATAGAAAAGTAATAAAAGAATAAAAAAAAACAAAAATGTAATAACACAACGACAACTAAATAGTAACTATTTGTATGTAGTTTATTCAACCTACAATTCATTTCTGTTTCAAATTCCTACACCTCTCTTTAAATCCTACTTCGGAAGATAAATTGCTTTGGAGATGGTCCAATAAACATAAGTTTACTGTTAACTCTTTTTATAAAAGGTTAGAATATATATGGTAGCATTCTAAATAAGAAATATGCCACCATCTGGAAATCCAGAAATCCATAGTTCCTCTTAAGGTTAAGGTTTTCCTATGGTTACTTAGGAAAAATAGGATTCTGACTAAGATTAATCTAGTAAGGAGAGGATGCTCATGTACTACTGAGTGTGTTCTATGGTGAATCAGAAAGTACTGATCATTTGTTTGTTCAATGCTCTTATATTACACCAAGGTTCTAAATAGCGATTATAGCGGCATAGCGGGGAGACAAAAAAAAAAGCTATCGCGAATAGCGTAGCTATAGCGAAAGCTATCCTACATAACGTTTTTTTTATTTTCAAAAATTTTATTTTATATTTCTACTAATAATAAACATATGTAAAGTCTCATAAGTAACAAAAACACCAAATTGATTAAGAAGTCCTAATATTCACATTGAACCAATACAAAGTTCAAATTGTCATTCAAAATATCTCTAATTCATAAACTATCGATATTATAGACCAACGCACATTGTTCAAGTTTATTGATATTATAGACCCATCTAATTTAATTTCGTTTTGGACCTTAAAGTCCATTTAAATTGCAAAACAAATAAATAATAATAAGTCCATGTAGCATAGTGGACCGCTATTCCGCTACGCGCTATGCGCTATAGCGGACTGCTATTACTGCTATAGCGGCCGTAGCTCGATTAGCGTAGTTTTACCCCGTAGCTTAGCTTTTTTGGTCAAAAACTGCTATAGCTGCGCTATAGCTAGCTATTTAGAACCATGTATTACACAGATTTGGACTTGAGTGTGGGGAAGAACGAAAAAAAGAAAGGATGACGTGAGGGGTGAGAGGGGCAATTTGGTGTGGTCGGGACCGAGAGGAGGTGGGAAAAACAGTGAAAGAGAGAGGGGGGTAAGACACTAATACTGGAGGCGATCCAAACTCTGATTCAACGCTCAGATCCGCCAGAATCTTAGTGCAAATCAAACAGTTCAGATAAAACTAACTTGTATCTCATGTGATTTAGTTCATTAAAACTAACATGTATATATTGTGATTTCTTATTCTTGATTTTTAGAAATAAGATTTAAATATATTATTAAATTACATAATAATAGAATATATTTATCATATTAAAAAAAACAATGGATAGTTTTCAAAATACATATTTTATCTAAATATAAAACATTAATGAACATCCAAAAGATACATGGGTTATTTTTCTTTTGTTGCTGTTCTTATAAATTAGATAAAGATTTCACAATGAAGAAGAGGGGCAAAAATGTCTTTAAAATTAAACAAAATTGTAGTTGTTGCGTCCAAATAAAAATTAGTGTGTTAATATTATCACCCGATAATTAGGCAGGATTTGGGCATTTGAGCCCACTAGAAAACAGAAAAATTTATTAAGCCCATGTTCGTTAATTATTGTTTTAAACTCACTCACGGCTTCAAAATTGATAAATCAAAGTAAATTCATTAAAGCCCAAAGAGGCCCAACGAGCCCAAATAACAAAGTTCTCTCTCCTATGTTCTGCTCCTTTTCTCATTTCTCACTTTGTTCTTATCGCCCTGGCCGCCCATTTACTCTCACTGTTTTTTAATTTACTAATTTACCCTCAATACTTATTTCCTCCATGTGATTGCTTGGTTGCTTCCATAAAGACAGAGTTCAGATTTTTTTAAACGGATTTCAAAATTTAGTGCACCATGAATATATATCCACTGAGATTTAATTGCATCTCACATAATCATGAGATTTAATTTCCAGATTATATATCCACTGAGATTTAAATTGGAATTGAAAATATATATATGAAACTTTATAATCTAGTAGGATACGTACATATAATATGAGGTGGGAAGTAAATGTTAGGATTATGAGCAAACAAAGAGACACGATATTAGAGACGTAAGCTCATTTTCTAATTTCAATCTTACTTCAACAGTAAATTACAAAGAGTTTATTTGAGTTATACAAATTACAAAGATGTCCAAATATACAAGCAAATTACAAGAAGTAATAAATTTACAAATAAGCTCTTATAATGAATTGGGACACAATAAATCAGGTTGTCTAAATTTGTATTATGTTTCAGATTAAGGATTATATGAGGTCATGTTAGATCATATATATTTCGAGTTGTCTGATATCGATTTAGGGTCCGGTTAAGTGAGGTCCAATTTTGAGTTTTCTGACTTGAGATTGACATGGATTTCGCTCGAATCATCTCGGATTATATTAAATTGAATTTAGGTCAGTTGGATTTTGATCATAGATTAATTATTATTTCTCCGAACTTTTAATAATAGAAAATAGAAAGAGTAGCTCGGATTTTTTATGATATAGATGGTTTGAAAATATTTTTTCAAAACTGCTACACCAGCCACACGAAATACCACAAGAAATAAGAGGAAAAAAAAAGATGGAGGAACCGCGCTATTACCTTACCTAGCTTCCTAATTTGAAAACGATCTGAAAAAGGCGATTTCAATAGGCACAGCAAAATAATACCATACTTGAACTCTATTGAATTGATGCTATTCATCTCTGAGCCTTCTATGATTTTCTTTCTTAAGCCCATGTCGTTAATTATTGTTTAAACTCACGGCTCTAAAATTGATGAATCAAAGTAAATTCATTTAGCCCATGTTCGTTAATTATTCTTAAACTCACCCACGGCTTCAAAATTGATAAATCAAAGTAAATTCATTAAGCCCAAAAAGGCCCAACGAGCCCAAATAACAAAGTTCTCTCTCCCATGTTCTGCTCGTTTTCCCATTTACTCTCACTTTGTTTTTTAATTTACTAATTTACCCTCAATACTTTTTGTTCTTCCTATCAGTGCTTCATTGTTTAATTGTAATTTAAGTGGCGAAATTGACCAGTCATGGTTTGCTGGTATGTACCAATCATGGTACTTGAGAGATTTTTTTTTTTCTTTAAAGGGGGAAGGTTGTTGGGGTTTTAATTTGAAACTGTTGCCAAGGATACAAGATAAAAAAAATAGGGTGAAAAGAAGTAGTTGAAATGGATTCTTGTTCTTCACACAATCACACTAGATGTTGTATTTCTATGCTTTGATATATGATCGTTGAAAATATTCTACACTGGTACATGAGTTAAGGTATTAAAATCTGAACTCAAGATGACTGGTACCAATTTTAATTACATGTCAAGATGGCTGGTACCAATTTCTGTTAGCTTCAAACAAGTTTGATTCCAGTTTAACTCGAGGAATTTGATTTATCAGATTTAAGCCCGACTGACTAATTAAACCCACGTTGAAATGAAATGCTGAATTTAGGCATCTCCCAACATAGACGGATATAAAAATTCAAAATTCAGAAATTTTCTTATAAAGGTGGGATGGTGAGTACCAAAAATTTTGAAAATTAGAAAGTTAGTGCCGAAAACACAGAAATTGCATAAAGATCCAAAAAAAAATGGGTATATAATAGGTATTAAACTGAGATGATAAGAAAGATGGAAGATGTTAAAAAGACTTTTCTCGTGCTTTCTATGTTATCTGATTAAATTTCAAACTTGTTTCTGAACATCATGTTAATTTGAATATTCTTAAATGTTTTGTGATGTTTAGGTATTATGACTATAATTTCATTATCTCTATTTGGTTATCATTGTGAGTTTGGTACCTGCTTTTGATACCATTCTTGCAAAAAAAAGATATGGTTTCTTAATGAAATTAGTGTGATATATACCCACTATTGCTCAACAGGTACCAAAAAAATACATCTTAGGCTGTTAGAATATTATGAGATTTTTTATCACAGATTTGAGTTGGAAAATATATATTGTTTTAGTAGAACAAACTTTATTCCATGATACCTTTTATTTATTGTTGATTTGAGATTAATTACTTTCAATGAGATATTTTCTCAGGTGTCTTTCTTGCTGGCATCTCATTTGACCCGCTGAAATTTGCTACATTTTACTGGCAATGAGTAGTTGAGAGTACTTCCTTATTCAAAAAGCAAGAAGATGAACTGAATTCCAGCTGTTGCAGGGATCTAATGCACTCTAAAGAGAGATCATATTGACTGAATTTAGCAGAAGAACAGTTTATAGAAGTAGAAAATTACGTTGTCAAGAGAAGCTTATAAGAACAGTGCTCTTGTAGGATTCACCTGTTCCCTTTAATTGGAAAGCAAATGGGATATGTACATTGACAAGAGCACTGTTTGTTACTGGTAATTAGAAATTTGATTAATTTTCTTCTTAACTCAAGTGTTTATATTTACTGGTAAAGGATCTGAACTGATTGTCATTGCATACATGACTTGACTTCAATTTATTATTTTTTATTGGAATAGTTGGATTAACTGTTCTAGCACATTATGGAAATAGTTTATTGTTTGTTTCTATATAATTTATAGAAGTAACAAACAATCTGCTATGAACTTTTTCATGCACACACAAGCTGCACAAGTAATACATTATTTCTGAAACAATTGAATTCAGTGTAAGCATAACTTTCACGATTAAGAAAGTGAAATACTCAAATTTTAAACAAATATTAACACAGATCAAATTCACATTTTATAACATAACAAAAGTTTATTATATAAATAAAGTCTGTTACATATTACAAAGAAATATTCCCAAATTACCCTCAAGATTAACAATCAACATATTTATCATCAAAGCATCACTGTGAGCAAAAATACACTAAAAAGCTATTATCAGCATTTAATTTCCACTTTTGCCCTTATAGAAACTTCACCGAAACTCCTTCAATTTTTAGCAACTCTGACAAGATCGGCTTGAATTTCAGTACTTGACAGAAAACATTTGGGTTTGTTCCCAGTGGTAAAGCCTGACATTTTCTTTTAATTCCTTCTCTACGAATCTTCTCTCAGATGCAATGTGCTCTGAGACCCTAATAACACACTCCTTTAGTACTACTACGCTACAGCCTACAGATTACCACTTACCAGAACCATGGCAACTTTTTAATGTGTTTTAGTAACAATTTAAGTATTTGACTATAGATTAAGCTTCAAATACTAGAAGCATGCCAAAATTCAAGTTATGCTTCACATACCAAATATTGTTGTGCTGGGTCTTGTACCAGTGGTACATATTTTTTGTTGGTTTGTTTGCTTGTGGTATGCTCTAGTATAGTAATGTTGACCTCAGTTAAAAGTTACTAACACCCAATAAGCAGTGTATCAGACATTGTTGTGTTGGATCTTGTATCAGTGGTACATATCTTCTCACACTTCTTTTACTTTTGAATGGTCAAAACTTAAAAACACCCAATAAATATATATCACTCTAAAATCACTAATTACTTTAGATGTTATTGTAAAACTACTTCTTAAAGGATATAAAAAAGAAAACAAGTAACACAATATTCTGATTGGAAACTGTAAGATCAGAGAAGGTGGATCACCCATATTGGGGAAAACAAGAAACAAGATTCAAGCAATTTTATGGCTTTTAAAGCAATTATCTGCATAATAATCAACTCAATTACAATTCTCTGAATGGTAATTCATAAAACACAAATATTTCAACAAACTCATTGCTTTCGGAAGGGTACCGTATTGCTGATCCCACATATCAACAAAAACCAAAAAACCAAGAAATAAGAAGGGAAAAATGTTAATATTGTATCCCCCTTCTGTTCATATTTACCTATGCTTCTACCAATAATCCCCACATGAACAAACCCCATCCCTGAAATGATGAAACCTCCTCACATCCCTCAAAACAATCTCCCTCCTTTCCATTTTTGAAAGTAACTTGGCTGTTTCATGGCAATCATTACAAACTCTAAGATTTTTGGTAACCCTAATTGTGGTCCCTGGAGGCTTGCTTATTAAACCAAAAGCAATTGCCAATTTTTCGCTATGCCCACATAAAATCTTCTCTTTTTCTTCGTCCTCAACATCATGTAAAACAGACGAGACATCAGGTATATAGCCATTTCTCTTCATCTTATCCCATAGATTAACTAAATATGAATGAATTCTAGAACTTTCCGGGTGCGACGACTCACCAGCCATAAAACGGTGGATCTGATTACCTGATTCAATCCAACTACACCCCGGTTCCTTTCTGACATTGTTGAGGCGCATCAAAGTTCTCACCTCTGTTGCCTCCCTCCATTGGCCTGCAGCCGCGTAGATATTTGACAGTAGCACATAGTGACTAGCTTCATCAGGTTCAAGCTCAAACAAGTGCCTGAGCTGCAATGGACCCAAGTTTGACATTCTTATGAATTCGACATGCACCTAATAGGCTGCTCCATGCCCCAGCCATGTGGGGCCCAGACTTCATTGAGGATATAAGGTCATAACTTTTGTTTAACTCGCCAGCACGACCTAGGAGATCAACCATACATGCAAAATGGTCTTGAGTCTGTTTCACTCCATATTTCGACTTCATCTCTTGGAATAGACTAAGTCCACAGTGGACCATTCCAGAGTGACTGCAGGCAGCCAGCACAGGCAATAAACGTCACCTCATTCGGTTTGGCTTCTTTGCTCGAAATCATTTCATTGAACAACTTTATTGCCTCTTCCCCATGCCCGTGCATACCATATGCCATTATCAACACGTTCCATGTTACTGAGTTTCTCTTGGGCATTTCATCGAACACTTTTCTGCAAAGGCTAAGACACCCGCATTTTCCATACATGTCAACCAATGCACTTCCCACGGCCACATCATCATTGAGCCCATGCCTGATTGAAAAGCCGTGTATTTCCTTCCCCTTTGCTAGTGCCACGAGGGACCCACATGGAGGTAGCACGGTAATTAAAGTAACAATGTTTGGTTTCAAGCCATTAACATCACTTTGCATCTCTACTACCATTTCAAAGGCCTCACTTATTGTACCAGATTGTACATGACCCGCTATGAAAGTATTCCAAGAAACAATATCTTTAGCATCCAACGAATAAAAGATCCTCCTAGAAATATCAATTTTACCTACTCTAGCATACATATCCATTAAAGCATTCTGGACAAATATATCCTCTTCCATGCCCCTTTTAATTACATAGCCATGAATAGTTTCTTTCCTTTCAAAAGCATCACATTTGACAAAAGCCGGTAAGACACTGGCCATTGTGGTTCCGTTTGGCTGTAACCCTGATATGACCTCCATATCCACAAATAACTTTATTGCCTCTTCATTTAGTCCATTTTGTGCATAACCAGATATCATCGCATTCCATAGACCATGTCTTTGTACTGGTACTTTGTCAAACACAAAACGACCTACTTCAACTCGGCCCAAATTGCAATACATGTCAACCAAAGCACTGGCCACAAATGGGTTATCAAATAAATTGTCGTTCTTCAACACGTGTGCATGGATTTCTCTACCAGTGTTTAACAGATCAAGCTGAGAACATGCCGGGAGAACACTTGATATAGTAAATTCATCTGGTTTTATCTCAGTTGATTGCACTATATCATAAAGGGTGCGAATAGCATGGGTATATTGTTCATTTTTCACAAGTGAACTAATCATGCTATTCCATGTGACAATATCACGGTTTTCAAAGCACTGAAATACCGAGATAGAGTCTTCAATTTGCCCTAGTTTGGCATACATTGAAATTAGGGCATTGGTGAACCTTTTACCATTAGTAAAAAAACCGTTACGGAGTCCATAAGCATGAACCTCCTTTCCTAACCGTAGACCAACCGACTCCGCATTTGAACATGCCAAGAGGATACTTACAAGTGTGAATGAGCTTAGTTCAGAACATTCCGTTAGCATTATGCGCAGTGCATCAAGTGCCGAGCCCCACTCATTGTAAAGACAGAACGCTGCTATCAGTGAATTCCAAGAAACCTGGTCTCTTTGGGGCATTTTTTCGAACACCCTAAGAGCACTACCGAGCTGACCACAACGTGCATACATTGTTACGAGCGTATTACTTACAGCCACCATTGATGAATGGTGGTATCCATGTTTCACAGTAGATGCATGTAGCTGTTGCCCAACTGACAGCTGTCGGAGACCTGACGCAGCCTTTAACGCTGCAGGGAAGGCAAAATGGTTTGGCGCCACACCAGCTTTGCACATGGAGATGAATGTGGAGAGAGCAGCTGAGTACTCATCTTCACGTGCATAGGAACGGAGGGTCTCAACCCATGAAGCTTGGTTTTGGGTTTGGTTTCTAGGAGTGGAAGAGACAGTGACAAGAGGAGAGGAACAGAGCGCCATTGGAAGAGAATGGGGAGACTTATCCAAAGACACAGCCTTGGACCGTTGGCCTCCATTTCTCGGAAGAGAAAATTTAGAATTTGTCCTCAAAAGTTTTTAAATATAATAATAATGAATGGGTTGGTTTTATGTTTTTATTTTGAATTTCTTTTAGAAACCATATTAGAAAAAAAAAAAAGAATTTACGAAACCAACTTTATTAGTTTCATTTTTACAAAAACCATTAGAACTAAATTGTCATTTCGGTCCGAAAGAGTTTTTTTTTATGTACCGAATTGATATTTTGGTACGAGATGTTTTCACAAGTTTTCATGTAGAGTAAATTAGCTTTATGCATGAAAACACCTCGTATCAAAATGACAATTCGGTACATAAAAAAAGAAAAAACCTTCGGACCGAAATGGCAGTTCGGTTCTTATGATTTTTGTAAAAACAAAACTAATCAAGTTAGTTTGGTAATATTTTTTTTAATTATGGTTTCTAAAAAGTTTTCCTTCTTTCAACTTAGTCCTTGAACTTAAGAAAAAAGAATAAATAAGATAAATAAATTGGTATCTTTACATTTTATCAGAGACTAAGTTAATTATTTTATCAGACCCAATAGTGAACTCATTTTTTTCAAAAAATTTAGGGACTATTTTGGAAAAAATATATCCCAAACTAATATACACATATAAAGATATACATGTTAAAATATAAAAATACTAATTTGGAAATAACTTGTAATATTAATATTCAGATGGGCTCATAAATGATTGCATGTTTGTTTCGCCGCCTGTAGTAATAATCATAGTGACAAATGAATTATTCGGGTTTATTTCGGAGTTAAAAATTCGTGATTCGTGAATAATTCAGATACAATTCGTGAATGATTCAGTCTCACAAGAAAGCACAAAAAAAAAAACCAAAACAAATATAAATAAAAAACAAAACAAAAAATTGCTTTTTCTCTTTTTTTCACGAATAATTCATAATTCGTGTTTTATTCGTGAATAATTCATAATTCGCGTTTTATTCGCGAATAATTCACCGTTTGATTCGGTAAAAAAAAAAACGTTTTATTCGTGTTTTTAAACGCGAATTATTACTTAGTACTAATGGAACGCTCACTGCGCAACTTTTTGTGTTGCGGCTTAGTTAATGACTAATTAACAGGTTCAATAGGAAAAGTTATACAGAAAATTCACATCTGATCAAGAAGGAGAAAATGCAATGATTGAGGCTGAGGCGGTGGCTCCATTGATCTTCTATCTATCCATATGAATAAAGCATGAAACGAATCCATTGTCTTCTATCTCTATGTTTTAGACTCGCAACGACACAAGTGACAACATCGTCATCGTCGTGTGAGATACCGAACTGGAAATGTGTAGAAAATTGCAAACATTTAGAGAGAATTTTGTCGCCGACTTCAAGAAAATTATATACAACAGATATTTTACCCAAATTAAAAAAAAAAACAGATATTATACAACAGATAATTTAATTTTTGCTTAAGAGGTGTGGAAATAACTAGGACCCACTTCATTCTTAATTAAGTCAGAAAGAATGAGTAAGTGCAAAATTGGAATTAAAAATCTCAACGCTCAAAAGACTCAATTTTTTTTTTTTAGTTGAAAGCCCTTAAGCGATATTTCTTTCATCAGGACAAAAACCAGCTATACATCATTTCGTACCAGTACATACAACATCTGTACGAGTACTTACACAAACCCCTTTCTAAAAGTAGACAAGAAAATTTAGAAGAAAAAAAAGTAGAACCAAGGGTTATTGCGCTCAGATTAGCAGATAGTGAGCTTGCAGGATTTTCTGTGCTTATGCTCAGATTGGTAGATTGTGAGCCTACATAATTTCTTGTCTTTTAGCACAAAGCAGTGCTGTAATCAAGCTTAGACAGGGGTATCCAAGAGAGCCTTCATGCTCAGATGAGGTTTGTGCCTGAGTTATTAAAAAAGAAACACAGAGAAAGGAGATAGGAAGAAGGAAAGAGAAGAAAAGAGGGAGGAGAAAAAGAAAAGAAAAGGTCAGAACCCTAGCCTGCTGCTTTGAGAGTCGTTGAGCGACTCCCACTGCCCGCCCGCCCGCCCGCCCCCATTCCTCCACCCATTCACTTATTGAGCAGATGAGGCTCTCCTCTTCCACCTCTATTCAGTCGGCGCTTCCGTCTCGGATCTGGTCACCGTTCTCCACCACCTCATCTCCATTCAGTCGGTGCTTCTGTCTCGAATCTGGTCGCCAATCACCACTGTCGAGCCGATGCTTCCACCTCGGATCTAGTCGTCACTGCTCTGTTGTCTCGCCTCGGGTTGTGCTTCCGCCTCGGATAGCCTTAGGGTTCGGTCCGCTCCCTCGTTAAGGGGGTTTGAGAGTCCACCACCCTATCTCGGCTCCTCCGTCCGATTTGGTCACTGCTCGTCGCTCCGCTTTGCCTCTCTTTGCCTCATCTCGTTTCAACGGGTTCAGATAGGAGTGTTGTAAATTCGTCCCACCTCTACTGTAGTATCTACTATATCTACGTTTAAATAAATAAGATATGTTTATTATAGTTATTGATAATGATAATGGGCTGACGGTGACCCCTCTCATCCTCCTCAAAAGACTCAATTAATGCGTTTAATATAGCACGCCCCTAATTGTAGCACGTCTTGACTTCTTAGCCGACACTAGTTTTTTTTCTTACCTCCATTTCTTCTCCGCCATTCTTCTCCATTCTCAACTTTTTTTTATTTTCATCATATTTCCTCTCAATTATTTTCTAATATAATCTTTACATAATTATTTTTATTTCTAATATTTTTACATGTATTTTAAAGTTTATATAACTCAATAAACAAATAATTATTTGTTTTATGTCTGTATTCATGAATTATCCGTATCCCTATCTATTTAAGATTGATTTTAAAAAATCAAAAGCTCAGTTTAAAAATTTGGGCTTTTTCCAAATGGAATTTGATATGGGCCGAAATTGGACTGAACAGGATTCCGGGCTTTGACATTTTGACAGGTAAATTAAATGTACATAACAAATTAAAATTTATTTAAGACCTCCGAATTTATATTTAATTCAGATATCTTAATTGCTAGTTCATTTAATAGTCAACATTATTGCCAATATTTCAACATATAATCTAACAATTCCAACTTATATTTGGGCCAACTAATAATTAAACATATTAATTATGATTTGTTTATTGACACTTAATTATGATTACATTTAAAAAAAAACATTTTATCTATTCTACTCAGTTGAATTACATACTTTCTGAAAAATGTGATTTTTTTTTTTTTTTTAAATAAACATTCACACAAGTTGAAATTCATTAACAGAGAAAACTATCCAGTAACAAGCATTGGCCACATTATTCAAACTATTCACAAGCAACCCAATTCTAACTAATTAATACATCCACTCTATCATTTATGAAAAAACCCAACATACTAAATTAAGCACCAACAGGCATAGACAATTTCTTAAAGCTCTCTCTCTTCCTCCTCATGAGCAGCTTTCTAAGCAAATTCGTTCCCTCCGGTTGCCTCTTCGGCACAAGTGCAAGTGCTCCCAATTGCGCTTTATGTGGCGGGTCAACTGAATTGAATTCCGCTTCTAAGTTCCTGCGAACTGCTGGTTGTTTGGATTATTACCAGTTTCTGGTATTATAACTTCATTGCTAACAGGAGTATCAATTCCGGCCTCTTTAGGTGATGTGAGGAGTTTCAATTGTTGGCCGATACTGACGATGGTTCCTGGCACTCGGCAAGTTTCTCTGATGCCGAAGAAATCTCCCAATCCTGAATATCATATATGGTAAATCATTAATTTCTATATGATGTACAATTCATAAACTTAAAAGGCTTTGAAAGACAGCATTTGCACAGTGCCAAACTGCCAATGAATATTGAAACATTATTACCAGCAGAGGATAACTCAGGTCTCAGAATATTTATAATTTTTCTTCTCTGGGCCATTAATGGTTTTATCTTGACGGTTTTTCGACAAGAAGTGAATCTATTAGAGACTTAAGGAATATTCATTGTTAGAACATAAATGAAAACTTTTGGGAAAATATCAACTTACTATATTTACATGCTTCTCATCTTCTCGGCTCATAATATCCTTCAAATTTTCCTCCAGAGTGCTGTGACTGTAACAGTTTAATAATAACAATAATAATTAATAATACAAAAGACAAAGATGTAATTTGGAATGAAAATAAGAGATAAATGCTTAAAATAAAATTTTTGGTAACCCCAAGATTAATAAAAAAAAAAAAAAATTACCAGTCCAAAGATGAAGTTGCTTCTGTAGACTTTGCCTCCTTTTGAATTTCAACTTCATTAGATAAAGTGTGCTTGTTGCACTCTCTATTTAAAACCTTTTCTTCATCTAATAACACCTTTAATTCCCGCGACTCTTTCACAATTTCTTTTGAATTAGAAGCACTTTCAATTAATTCACCGTCAGTATCAATTTTCTCCTTTTCCTCCAACTCTTTCTCAACAGAGTTTTCATTTGTTAACTCACCTTTCTCCACATCATTTTCAGAGAAGACCCTATTGTGATTTGTCATTTGACAGGGGCTGTTTAGTAAATTTTCAAGGCCATTCCAACTGTTAGGTTCGGTCACACCGAAATCCTTCACAATGGCCTCTCTCATCTCCGACACATCTTGTAGAGAGAAACAATGATTTACAACCCAATCCAAAGTAACACCAAACTCACTAACAAAATTTCCACTTTGGCGCTCCCCATAATTAGATCATTACAAACAAGGATGAAATTTTGCCAAAACGCCCTTCAGCCCCTTGCTTCTCCCATAGGAAAGCACGGGCAATGTACTTTTGTTCAACCGATTTTTCATATCCCTTCGAGAAATTCAACAACTTGTGTAAGTGCCTTATCGACAATTTCTTTATCAGGTTTGGTTTCCACTTCTTTTGTTGTTACACATGATTGGTATCCTCTAGTGCTAATTTCCCATTTCAACAAAATCATCCATCAAGCTTAGTTCTGACATGACTGTGGGGCTCTTACAAGAGGCCACACTAGTGGGCTTTTGGGCCTTGAAATTTTCTAACTCTGCTACCCAAAGCAGAGGCCCATGAGCCCGACTCGGCACAACTCATTTGTCTTCTTCAACCTTCACATCCATGCTTGAAGCCCTAGAGTCTGCACGTGCACGAGGATTCCTTGCACGTGCAAGAGTCTCCTTCAAAACCTTGTTCTCTTCTTCTATTGCATTTAACCTCTCAAGAAGAAACCTATTAGTATGATTAGTTTTGTTATTGGTACTAGTATTACTCTGAAACCCTAATGTTTCGACCTCGGTTTTCATTTTTGCCAGAGCGGCGGGACCAGGAAGCCGTTTCTTAACCAAGACGCGTAATCGCTGACATTCGGCTTCTAATTTAGCAATCTTTTTGACACTCTCTAGGTTTTGCTTTTGAGCTGCATTTGCTGATCTATGATCAAACTCTCTCTCTTGGGTTCTAATTTCAACCTCCTTTGAACCATACAGAGTTCATACTGGAGAGATGAGTTGGATCTCTCAACCGAATCGATTTTGCCTTGGCTTCACTCAAGCTCGACTCGAAGTGCATTCTCGATTCGTTTACTTCCTCTAGGGTTTTAAGAAGGCGGTTGATCTCAGCAGCTAGAGTGGCAATCTTGTTATTCTTCTCAGATATGGTTTCTTGCAAGGCCTGAATTTTGCCTTGCTCAATGGTTATTTTTCTCGCCGCTTCTAATACTGCCTGTTCATAATCTTTCTTCGACACTTCTAGTTTTTGCATGAAATCATTTAGGGTTTCCTCCAAATTCCTTATGGTTTCTTCTAGGGTTTCCTTTTCGGTTAGTGTATTGTTGAGTTGATTTTTAAAATATTCTGCTTCTGCTTCAGTTTTCTCCCACCTAATATATACTAGACAACTTTAGTAATTAAAAAACATTAAAATAACATAAGGTTACCACTAAATATTCACTCTAGTCCTAGTTTGAATAATGCAAATCAAGTAAAAAATTAACACATTTAACCTCCGATAATCCAAAGTTTTACCCTGTTAACTCCCGTAAAGTCAATTATCGAGTGGCTAAAGAGAAGCACATTTGGTACCCAAATGGTACATACTATTTCATACTTTTGCTGGACCTAATCGAAAGTTTCAAATACCTGAAATGGCTTCTTCAGCCACCTTAGCTTGTTTTGCTATGCGTAGATCCTTGCTTTTAACTCATCATGACAGGTTGATAGTTGTTCGTTCAAGTCTTGTATCGACTTCTCTAGCTCCCCTGCCCTTTGCCTCTGTAATTTACATGACCAAACTCATTAAAAGCCAAAATTTACCGTTTGGTCCCTCAAATTTAATCAGAATGCAAGTTGTTTCCCCACATGGTTAAAAAAAATGTCAACTAGTCCTTTTTTGTGAAATTAATCATGGACTAATGTAAAATTTGTACTCTCGAGCATGATATAATATTGTTAAAGAAGATATCACAAATTTGAATTTCCTCGAGTAAAAGTAGTATAAATAGCAATTCAAGAACAATTTCTTTTTTGCAATTCTCTGTTTTCATATTTGAAATGAACTTACAAGAAGGAACTTCTCTGAAGGTTTTCGCTTCCAACCCCAAGTCTTGTGATCCATTTCTCTTTCAAAAATGCTGAATAAGCAACCGAGAAATAATATCAATGCTACATATAGCCTGAATAAAAAAGTTGCTTGTATTGATATATTTTTATAAAAGTAAAATAATTCTAATTGCATAATACAAACAAGGCATTCAACTTTTAACCACTTGGAGTATTCCTAATTATATATAATCATACTCTAATTTGGGTTTTAGTTATATGTTTGTCATGTTTTGAATAGAAAATAAGTAGAATAAAATGACAGATTACACTATAGATTCCACTAACTAAGTTGGTCACTAGTCTAATCAAATGCTAAAGAAAAAGTTTAGTGGCCTTGTCAAGACAAGAGATAACTATAAAAGTTATCTTTCCATAAACATATATTGATTTTCATATCTTTGTCACACTTTAGACATAAATTGACAACCATAGATTGATTGATCTCATAAGTAATAACTAAGTTGCATGCAAGTCAAATTACAGAGATGTGTAGTTAAGTACTGAACTCATGCAAGCAATTATTTTATCTTACTTGTGTGCAAGCCCAAATCATACAACATGAGGCATTGCAT